>PVKA01009698.1:0-67311 GCA_004027165.1 Ctenomys sociabilis | reverse complement strand
AAAAAAAAAAAAAAAAAAAAAAAAAAAAAAAAAAAAAAAAAAAAAAATAAAGTCAGGAAATAAAGCTTGGAGTAAAGAAAAGAGGGCAAGAGGGAAGGAAAACAAAGAAGGAAGGAAAGAAGGAAGGAAGGAAGGAAGGAAGGAAGGAAGGAAGGAAGGAAGGAAGGAAGGAAGGAAGGAAGGAAGGAAGGAAGGAAATAAGTAATAATCCAAATGGAATGAGTATCCATCTGCTGTAATATATGAATATAAAATTGAAACATACAAATATTAAAGCATTGTAATAGTTTTTAAAAATATGTTACTCTTCTCTTGAAAATACAGGATCTTGACCACTGAGACCATCAGTCTAAGAGAAGACGACGGCTACCTTGGGACAGGTAATCACAGGCATTCCTGGGGTGAGGAACTGAGTCTAGCCATTGAATGCACCATTCTGGAAGGTTCGTTCTCTAGATGAGATTGAGTCTCTCAGATGATTGCAAACATACCCAACACCATAACTGTAACCCAATTAGAGACACCAAGGTACAACACCCCAGTTATTCTGCCTCCAAACTCAACTTGAAAAAATTATGTGAGATGATTACTAATGCTCTAGTGTTTCATCTTTGATTTTTATAAAATAATAGATATGTCTTTCTTAGATACATTGCTGTGCACCTAAGAAAGACAGATGGAAAAACTTTCAGTATATTGTTTGGAAGAAAAAATCCACAACTATTGAGTTTGCTTATCTAACAAACTTATCAGGGGAGAACTTTTCCAAACCTATAACCTTACTACATCTGGAGATTTCCTCACACCTTGACCTACCATTCAAGTAGGCATTAGTGGTACACTCTCCAAAATCCTACTTCCAAAGAGTGGTACCCTGGTTCACAAAATTAATTCTTTCCAGGGTTCTGGTCACAAACTGAAGTGGATGAGAATCAAATCAAATTCAATGGTTAGGCTCAATGTTGATCTTGTGGCAAAATTTGATTTATTTCAGTTAAATGTGGTTTCCAACCAGAATCATGCTAAGAACTAAGTTTGTGAACCAACTTAACACTGTATTTACAGTTTCATTAGTCAGTTCCCTGCTTATAAAATTACAGGGGGTCATAACCTCTATAAATTCTTTACAACTATAATGCCTTCAGTTTTGGATACTCTGCTGTATTAGCAACTTTTTCAACACTGGAACAAATACACAACATAAAATTGAAAGGAAGGGAGATTTCTCTGGCACACAGTTTCCAGGGGGTTCTGTCCATAGTTGGCTGATTCTAAAACAGAAACAGGATACACAGGGGGGTGCTTGAGAAAATACAGGAAGCAGAAAGCAAAGGATAAGAAGAATACCCCCTTCTGGGCCACAGCCCCAGTGACTCACTTCCAGCCAGTCCTGCTTCCTAATGGTGCATTCAGCTAGTAAGCTGATCAACAAATAATTTCACTGATGAATATAAAATCCCAGAATTCACTTACCAAACTATGAGAACTTTGCAGAATCAATTTTGGCCAGTTTAACCTTATTTTCTGTTGTTTTATGAAAGAGAAAAAAAATCAAAACAAAACAATGAGAGAGTAACAATAATGAGAGCTAACATATTGTGTAGAGCCATCTTAATTAGTTACTCAGAGTACAAAATATTGGCATTTAATTTCCAAATAATGCACAAACCTTTCTTTTCAATGAACTCATAGAAAGTAGTAGTTTAACTATCTTTGCTATCATATATATGTATTTATATATGTATTTCTTTTCCTTTCCTTCTTTTCTCCATTCCATCATCATTCTAGTTTCTCTTTCCTTTTGAAGTTTCTTCCCATTTTACAATATCTATTACACAGTTTGTATCTTATTTACTCTTTCAGCTTCTCAAACTGAGGAGACAAAACAATGTTTACACATAGGAGGCTGGTTCATTTCACTTGTGAATATGGTCTCCTGTCTCATCTATTTACCTTTAAAAGTCTGAAGTTTGTCCTTTATAGCTGATTAGCATTCCATTGCATAAAAAGACCATATCTGTTTTATCCAATCATCAGTTGATGAGAATTTTGGTTATTATCATGATCTAGCTATTACAAACTATACTACTATAAACCTAGGGGAACATATAGCACTGTGGTATGATGTTTTGTAATTCTTCTGAAAGGATACCCAGAAGGTAATAGATGGCTCAATTGGGACCTCCAATCCTAGTTTTTTGATAAATCTCCAGACTGATTTCCAGTGTTTGTACCAGTCCGCAGCCCCAACAACAGTATGGAAGAATACTTTTTCCCCACAGCCCCTCTGGGATTTATTATTGATTAATTTCTTCATAATAGCCATTCTTTCATGAGTGAGATGGAATCTGAGTGTTGTTTAAATTTTTATTATTTTTTATAATACCAAAATTGCAAAAGAACTAGTCCATACCGTGCAATTCACATTTCAAGACTTATGTAATTAATTATATTCTTATAATATAGAGCTGGAGAAATGATGCAGTGGATGAAGCACCTGCTTTGACAAGCACAGAGACAAGGGTTCAATTCACAGAGGCATGTGATACCACATACCACGCCAGGCGTGCCCCTGGGGCATGCTGAGCTGGTGACCTAGTCCAGCACCGTGGTGCATACCTGTAATCCTAGTCCTGGGGAAGATAAAATCAGGAGGGTCTCTATGAGTCCGAGCTGTGTAGTGAGATCCTGTATCAAATACATAAATGAAAAAAGTATATTCGAGCGATCTTTTCTGTTTTTCCCTGTCCATCACCTCCACCATTAAAATTTGTGGCTTAGCTATTCCCGAAGTTCAAACTTAAATCTGTACCTGTTTTGAAGAATTTTTTGTTAACTTTCATTGACAAAAAATATCTCATTTTCAAGCTTCTATTTCATGTAATAGCTATGTGTTACAATAATAATCATCATCACACATAACTAAAGGCTATTCAGGGAATGGTACTGAGAACTTACATTTAATTACAACCATCAGTGCCTCGTACTTGCCTAGCAGGCACATGTTATATTACTTAGTTCACAAATGTTTCATATATGTCTGTCCTCTAATTTTTTTGTAAATTCTGTTTATCAAAGAAGGAAAACACATTTTTTTCTTCATATTATTATATAATATAGGCTACGCATATATAGGTCAAAAATTACCATGCTATCATTCCACAGTGAATATTTCAGAACCTAGTTTTTTCTTCTTCTTTTATAGTATGGGCACAGAAGTAAATTACATTTTCCAAGTTTCTTGCATGTAGGTGGAGCTCTGAGACTGAATTTTGGCTGGTAGGAATACTATATGCCGCTTCCAGATAAAGCTCATAAAGATCTCCCACACCCAACTCTTTCTTCTCAAGTCCATTTTTGCTTCATTCCTGAAGGTCATGTGTTAAAGGAGATGGCTCAGGAATTGGATCCTGAGTCACCACTTGGAACGAAATTCACCCTGCAATGTCACTAGGCATCTGCCAGTATGACAACATCTGTGTTAAATTTAGTAGTGGGCAAAGTATATCTTTATTTTGTTAAGCCACACATATTTTGATGCTGTTTGTAGTTAGCATCAACAATTTTATTCAGAGATGTGCAGTGAAAATAAATAAGGCTACATTTGTGAAGCTTGAAGTTCGGTCATATAGTTCTTTATGAACATATAATATATAATATTAAAGATTTTGATATTAAATATAAAGTCTTCATATATATAATATATATATATATTATATATGTAGATAGAGACTTTATACTCCTTAGTTTGAAATTCCCATACTTATAACTGAATATGTTGTAATATTGAAAATTGCCATAATCAGTAACCTCTTTATATTTGTTGTTGAATAAAAATTCTAGTTCCAATCATCAGTAATAACTATACAAACATTAAAACGTTACATATCCACAAAATATTATATATTCATCAAGACATATTAATGAAAATATTACATGGTTAATGTGGGTTAATGTTATCATAAGAAAACTGAAAGTCTTTCATTTCTGTTAATAGTTGTAGAAAAACCTATCCATGCATCCATAGCATATTGAAAAATTAGAGTAATACACAGCCCATATTTTAATGAGAGTTTTTCTATTTCATTGGCTATTCAGATTAAATAGTAAGCAGAGCCCTTCCCAGCTAGAGCCCAGGCAAGCGTTTGTGTGGGACCTTCTGCCTACTCACCGCATCTCTTTCCAGCAAGTACCCAGGCCCAGCACATGTGTGGGACCATCAGCCCACCCATGGGAACCTCCTCCATCAGACAAGCTTGGTGTGGGGCCTGTGGCAGAACTCCCTGCAGAAAGGCTAGGGACCAGACACACCCAGCTAATCCATGAGCTGAACATCTTGCCAGAAGGGAACAGTGGGTTCACTTCCATGGTCTGCAGCAGGAAGAAGCTGAGCACAGCAGCCAGACCCAAACCAGGCACAACTGGGCAGGTTAGAAATTGGTAGATGATGCCTGATAAGCTGAGACACTTTGCTAGACCCAGATCTATGAGAGCATCATCTCTTTTTTTCATGATCGAGAGAGAGAGAGGGCAACAGGTAACTGGGGTGAACTAGTCTTTGGAAAACCCCATGTTCATCAAGGGGATGTGATCAGACAGAAGTTAGGGGAACTAATTTAAATACAAATTCCCAATAAAAAAAAATCTTCTTAGCTGCACAGACATACTTTACTCTTATGGTCAAATATAAAAACACATTAGTTACAAATGTTTGTTAACTGCTAAACATCACCACCTATTATTAGTGTTCCTAATTGTACATCTGTAAACGCAAAACTGCAACTGCCTTAACCACATAATATCTCTTGGAAAAAATATTAGTAAATGCTGAAGTAATAACTGCACCAGAGCTCTACACCAAAGGTCAGAGGACAGTGCTATATAAAATGACAAAGAGAAGGAGCAGAATGCATTCTCAGGCCACAAGCCCACCCAGAACAAATGCAGGAGACACTAGCATAGAATAAATTGGAAATCACACAACTGAAATCTCTCAAATAATAGTGTCTGAAGAAAAGAAACAACTGCAGAAAGATATAGAGGAAGTCAGATTAAAAATAATCTCTGAAGTAAAAAAGAAATGATAACTGTAATGAGATAATTACTAAGTGCTTTAAAGAAGACACATAAAAAATTGAGGAGAATAGAAAAATGATGGAATCCTTGCATGAGCAATACAGGCAAAAAATTGAATGCATGAAGCAGATTCAGAGATACATAGGAAAATAAAACGTCACAAGCTGGCAAAACCATTTGAAGGAAAGTGAAGATAGAGTTTGAGATCTTGAAGACTATTGCAGCTAGTGTTAAGGTAAGAAAAGATCTATTAAAAACAACTAGGATGCAGGAAAAAATAATTCAACATCTGCAAGACAATGCAAAAATAAACAATGTGAGACTAATATATATCAATGAAAAAGAAGGAGTCAATACAAATGATATAAAAATAATATGGGCAGAAGTAATACAGAAAATTTCCCAAACATGGGGAAATGATTTGGCATTCAGATAACTGAAGCATATAAAACTCCAAATGACATCAACCCAATAAAAATCGCATACAGACATAAAATAATCAAGATCCCAGAAATTCAACATAAGAACAACAGAATAAAAGCTGCTAGAGAAAAGCAGCAGATCACTTTTAAAGGAAAATTCATCAGAATAATGGCAGATTTCTCTTCAGAAACAATCAAGACAAGAAGAGCATGGAACAAAGTACTGCAAGTCTTGCAAGAAAACAAATTGCAACCCAGACTGAAATATCCTGCAAAACTCTTTTTCAGGTTCAATGGGGAAGAGAAATACTTCCATGATAAAGAACAACTAAAGAATTTCATGAAGACAAACCGAACCCTATATGACCTACTAAAACATATTCTAGGCAAGAATCAAAATGAAAACAATTCCACAAATGAGAATGAAGATAACCTACCAAATAGGGCAAACAATTAAACACAGAAGAAAAAGATGTAAACAGCAGCATGTTGATCATAAGTTAGTACATCTCAAATATAACCATCAATGTAAATGGACTCAACTCATCAATGAAAAGAAATAGACTGGCAGAAAAGCTTAAGAAGCAAAATCTAACAACATGCTGTGTAAAAGAAACACGCTTAACCCATAAAGAAATTTGTAGAGTGAAAGGCAAAGGATGGAAAAGAATACTACATGCCCCAGAACCTCAGAAAAAAAACAAAGGTAGTAGACTTGTTCACGCACAATATGAACTTCACACCAAGAATGATCAAGTAAAATAAAGAAGGTCACTACATACTGGTGAGGTGAAAACTACAAGAGGAAGAGGTGACACCATAAATATGTATGAACCAAACACAGGAGCTCCCAACCATATAAGACAAATATTAATGGGCATGGAAAATCTAATATCCAATATTACAATATTAAAAGGAGACCTTAAAACCCCCTTATCCCAAAAATATACATCAAGAAGACAAAAAATTAGTAGAGAAGTAGCAGAATTAACCAAACCTTTGAACAAATGGAGTTAGTGGACATATACAGTGTTCCAACAAACCACATCTGAATACATATTATTTTCAGCCACACAGGGGGCATTTTCTAAAATGTACTAGTCCATAGATCATGCTTAATTAAGATTATGCAAGAAAACAGAAATTATCCCATGCGTATTATCTGGTCACAGTGCAAAGCAACTTGAAATAAATAACAAAAGAAAACAGAAAAAGTCCATAAATACATGGAAACTAAACAACAGCTTCCTCAGCAAACAGTGGGCTAAATTAAAGAAGAAATTAAAGATATCTACAATTCAATGAAAATTCAAGCACATCTTAACAGAATTGATGGGATGCAATGAAAGCAGTTAGTAGAGGGAAATTTCAAATGGTGAACTCAAACATTGGGAAAGCAGAGTGGGAACAAAAAAAAAAAAAAGATACCCTAATGCTGCACCTAAAACATCTAGAAAAGAAGAGAAAACCAAATCCAAACCCCAAAGAAAGGAGGAAATAATAAAGATTAGAGCCGAATTTAAATCAACTGAGACATAAACAACATTAGAAAGAATTAACGAATCAAAAAGCTGGTTCTATGAAAGATTAAATAAAACTGATAAGCCATTAGCTAACCTTAATAAAAAGAGGTAAAAAAAATACTCAAATTCAAGCAATAATGAATGAAAAGGGAGAAATTACCACAGACCCTGTGGAAATTCAGAAGATCATCAATAGCTACTTTGAAAATATTTACTCTCACAGAATCAAAGACACGGAAGAAATAGACAGATTCCTACAACAGTACAAATTACCAAAACTGAACTCAGAGGATATAAGAAATCTCAATAACCCAATAACATCTAATGAAATTCAAAATTTAATTAAAAAAAAAAACTTACTGACAAAGAAAACTCAAGTCCTGATGGATTCACAGCTGAAACCTACCAGAAATTTACAGAAGATATAATCCCCATACACCTCAAACTTTTCAAGGAAATTGAAAAGGAAACAATTTTCCAAAATCATTCCTGGAGGAAAGTGTTATACTGAAAGCAAAGCCAGAGAAAAATGCAACTAAAAGAGAGAACACAGAGGCAAAAATCCTCAATAAAATCCAAACAAATAAAATACAGCAAATCATCATGAAGATTATACACCTTGGCAAGGTAGGATTCATCCCAGGGATGCAAGAATGGTTTAACATGTGAAAATTTATAAATGTAATACACTATACCAATAGAACCAAATCCAAAACCACATGATCATCTCATTTGATGCAGAAAAGGGTTTGTCAAAGTCCAACACTCATTCATGATCAAAGCCCTACAGAATATTGGAATAGATGGCCTCTACCTCAATATGATGAATGCTATCTATGATAAACCCAATGGCTAGCATAATTGTAAATGGGGAAAAACTAAAATCTTTTATTCTCAGATCAGGTACAAGTTAAGGATGTCCTCTGTCACTACCCCTATTCAATGTAGTTCTAGAATCATTAGCTAGAGCCATTAGACAAGAGAGAGAGAGAGAAATAAAAAGAATAAGAATAGGTGAAGAAGACATTAAATTATTATTTCCAGATGACATGATACTGTATTTGGAAGACCCAAAAATCTCCAGCGAAAAGTTGCTAGAATTAATAAACAAATTTAATATCATAGCAGGCTACAAAGTCAATCCCCAAAAGTCAGTATCAGATAACAAGCACGCTGAGAGAGAAATTAGAGAAACAATATCCTTTGTAATAGTTCCACAAAAAAAGAAATACTTAGGAATTAATCTAATAAAGTAGGAAAAGATCTATACAAGGAAAATTATAGTATTCTGAAAAAAAGAGATTGTAGAGGATTTCAGAACATGGAAAGAAATTCCCTGCTCCTAGATAGGAAGAACCAACATTATGACAATGACCATACTCCCAAAATTCTTATGCAGATTTAATGCAATCCTTATCAAAATACTGTGAAAATACCTTATAGATCTAGAGAAATCATTCCTAAAATTTATTAGGAACCAGAAAAGATCTAGAATAATGAAGGAAATCCTGGGAAACAAAGGAAAAGCAGGATGCATTACAGTACCTGACTTGAATGTACTACAAAGCTACTGTGATAAAAATCAGCATGGTATTGGCAAAAAGTAGATCCAAGGAAAATGGAATACACTAGAAGATGCAGATACAACTACAAATATTATCTTTGACATAGGGGCCAATTATATTTACTTGAAGAAAGATAACCTCTTTAACAAATGGTGTTGGAAAAACATGCCGAAAACTAAAATTTGACCCAGGTCTATCACCATACACTAAGCTAAAGTCAAAATGGATTAAAGATCTAAACATTAAATCAGAAACACTAAATTTCCTGGAAGAGAAAGTAGTTGGAAATCTTGAAGACATAGGGGTAGGAAATGTTTCATGAACAAAAATCAGACTACATGGGAAATACTTGAAAGAATTAACAACTGGGACCTCCTCTTATGGAAAAGTTTATGTAGTTCAAAAAAAATCACCAACAGAATGAAAAGGCAACCCAGAAATCTCAACTAATAAGCACACAGACAAAAGTCTTCTGTCTAGAATTTATAAGGAACTAAAAACATTGGGGCCCCCACATTTAAAGACTCAATCCAAAACTGGGCATCCAAGATGAACACACATTCTCAGAGGAAGAAATACAACATGCATAAAATACATGAAAAAATGTTCCACATTATCAGTCATTTGAGATATGCCAATTAAAACAACATTGAGCTACCATCTCACTCCAGAAAGAATGGCTATTATAACGAATTCAACAAACAACAAATGTTGGAGAGACTGTGATGGAAAAAGGAATCGTTCTCCACTGCTGATGGGAATGTAGACTGGTACAACCATTATGGAAATCAGTGTGGAGACTCCTCAAAAAAGTAGGACTGGAAATCCTATTCAATCCAACTAGTCCCCATATGGGAATTTTGCCAAAAGACCTGAAAACATCATACCATAGTGATGTATGTGCACCCTTGTGTATAGCAGTACAATTTGTGATAGCCAAATCTTTGAAACAACCAAAATGCCCATCACCTGAGGAATGGGTGAAAAAAGATGAGATGTTACTATACATTGGCATATTACTCAGCTATAAAGAAAAATAAACTCAAAAGCTTCATAGGTAAGTGGATGCAATTTGAAGCTATGCTCATAAGTGAAATAAACCAGGCCTACATGTGTAAATATCATATTGTCTCTCTAGTGTCAGAACTCAAAAGAATAAATAAAATTTGAAAGATATAACAGTTAAATAGAGAGTAAGAACTTAAGGATTAAACAATGGAGAGAAAGAAGAAAAGTCAGGAAACATAGTACGGTCAAAACCATACATTTATATAAACACTATGGTTAAGGAAATGGTCTTAAAAATTTCCATCAGGTTTTTTAAAATAGCAGTTAATGGGTAAAATTCTCACCCTGACTAACTATCTGCTGATACTGTGAACTAAGCGACTACATTGTGGATAGAAATGTGTAATACTAAAACCATCCTTAAAATACCTGTCATTTTGGTCTTCTAAATGTGTACTGTTTCTAATGTTAGATCAACTATTACTATACACTCTTTAAAGTAAATGTCTATTTAAAAGTTAATAAAAGTTGATGAAAGACAACAAAAAAATGTAGCAGTATTGTACTGCTACAATATTGTATATAGTTTGATTTCTAAATTTCTATGTTAAAAATATGTAATTATTTTTTAACATGCTGTAAGGATTTAAATTTTAAAATATCCATGGTTATTGGAAAATAGAAGATCCATTTTATGCTAAGGTATATGATATTCAGACAGATAGTGATGTCAATCTTAACTGCCTCTGTTATAGGATGATAATATTGCTAAACTTCTGGTCAAGCAATGGCCATGACTCATCCAGAAGGCTGACACTGACAAAAGATCCACAAGGTGCTCTATATGGTTCCAGGGTAAATCCTGAGGGGATTTGACTGAACTTATCAGACAGAAAGTTACAGTTTTAGTTATATAGGTCTTACTTTAACTTTGTCTTAACCATTTAGCAGAAAAGTGTAACCATGGTGTGTTAAAAGTAAAGCTATATTAATATGCTGACGTGTAAAAGGCTCAAATCAACAACTTCAGAAAATTCCAGTTCTGCTGATAACTCACTGCTATTATAGACTATTGGACTATATCGGGGTTTTTTGCTGAATTCAAGTACCTTCCATCTTTGGCATCAAGTATGAAAAGGTCTTTTAAACATTTCTCCAAATTCAGCTTCTTTAACAGCAATAGAACACCCATCTCTGACAAAACTAAACAAAAAGGGGAATATAAATAAAGGACCATTCCTTTATCCTTTAACGAAATGTGTGTGTGTGTATGTGTGTGTGTGTGTGTGTGTGTGTGTGTGTGTGTGTGTACAAGAGTTAGGAGAGATATACAGCTACTTTCTTAGTTCAATGAGAAGAAATGCTTGTACTGATATTGTTTAGACAAATATCATGTCTGCATCTTGTCCTCTGAATAACTACTCTGAAGACAACCATATGCAATGTATTAATTTCTGTAACTGTCCTCCCAACCTGTTTTCAAACTGTTTCATTGCTATTTCAAGTTTTTTTCTCATTGAAATGAATAAACATTAATGGCAATCAGAAAATGCATTTTGAAGTGCTGTGAGCACGGATAAAAAGTCTATCTTGTTTTATAACCTATGTGTCTTTCATTTTTTGAAGCTTAGAATCCATTTGAAAGTGGCTTTTGTATTCTTGTCAATGATAGAGAGGGCAGGGTCCACGAATTAAATTTGGCCTTGACAACCGAGTTGAAAGTGCAGCAAGGTGTTTGAGATGCAGCACGTAACTATCCTAGCACACAGCTGTGGGGAAGACAAGACAGAGATTATGACCATAACCGTGAATTATTATCATCTGCGGCATTGCTGACATTTCTATCTTTAGAAATACTTAAGAATTAAGGGCTAAGTAATTCTTACTTTTTCCAGAATCTGGAAAGCATAATCTTACTTTCTTTCCTGAGAGAAAAATAACACATTCTTTCAGGCATGATCTTTAAGAGAGCATATTCTTTTCAGCACACAGTACATTCTGCTGTTTGCATCACGCTATCACATTTCACAGTTTTAACTATAACCACGTAATAGAGTTTATTTTTAGCTCTTGTGTGTATTGCACAGTACATCATCAAGATAGGTGAAGTAAAATTTTTATCATTGTACTCGTTTTTAGTTTCTGAACATTATCTTTTTATTTAATTCTCCTTTGTTTCTTCAACCATTACATTCTGAAAATCCTACTGACCTTTTGCAATCTAAGGTCTCATTTTCATGTTGTAAAACCACCATTATATTCTACAGGTTCTTAGTCTTTATCTTGAGAGCTTTACTCTGCCACTGAAGAGTTTTAAGACAGGAACTTGTATAATCAAGATTCCATTAGAAAGAAACTACATCTACAAAGGCTAAAAAGGAGCAGATACAAAAGTGCGGTCTGCTACTCAGTTATTTCTAATGCAAGGTATGATCACCTGACAGATTTAAATACAAATATTTACTTGACTCAGGCATCTATTATGTTCCAAGTATCTCATAAGTGAAAGACTCACTGGGTCTGAGGCTCCCAACTGGTGACTGAATAATTAGGAGCTGTCTTAACTGGGGAGGGAATAGCATATCCCAGTGAGCTAGGAAGAATGGCTTCCTGCCAAGCTGTGGGTCATGGACTGAAAGTTAATGTTAAACTGCCCCACGCTTAGGAGCAGCTGCATTAGCTGCATTAGGCCTTCTTCTTAGCTTTATTTGGATGTTTCAGACCCTGCTGAGCTGATAGAAATAATGTCTTAATTTCAACTCTGCTCATTAGCCCCCTGCTTTGTGTTTTTACAAATCATTAACATGCTACTTTGTTTCACTTTCAGGACAGGCTCTGTGCTCAGGAAACTGGGACTTCAAGGTGATGAGGACCAAATGTTGAAAGAGAAAACACACGACAAACTGTAATAGCAAAGTTGCCCCGGCAACTCGGTATGAAACAAAAAATATAATCTTTGGCTAAATAATGTGACTAGCACTGGGATTTGTAACTTCTTGTATTGTGGATAAGTGAGAATATGAATGCTATTCAGTAGCTATAGTGGCCGAAAATCAACATGTCCTGTTGCTATCGAATAATTAAACCAGGAAGGAAAAACATTAAGTCTTCAAGACATTGTGGCTTCATGTACTACTTGATTATAAACTGAAATTTTAGGGTAAATTGTTAATATTAGTTTAATTAATCAACAATCCAGACACTGCGGGAATCAAATTTACTCCTGCCCAAATAATCCTTTTCTTGACATCTACCTAACTATTCAGCCTTTTTTCATCTTGAAGCATTACCATTTTCCAAGTGCCTGATCAAACCCTACTATGTCCACAGACCCCCAGAAGGTGACTTTCTAGACAGTCACTACTCCTGTGCACTTGGTAAAACTCATTCAATGTTATGTGATAGTAATACACCATAGCAATCCTTTTAAATAGTGCCATTGAATACTAAGTCTGGACAAAAGACATTCCAACAAATTTAGTTATGGCTCTTTCTGGCATGTATTTATGACTTATGAAATAGGGACAGATTCTATTCTACAAAATAAAATGAGCACTCGCACCCCACTGTTAGGAAAACTGGCTTTTGTAAGGTGAAAACGAGAAAACAGCACAGGACAAAATACTGTGAGACTTTGATTCGTGAACTTAATTTGTTCCATGATTTTCAAAAAAGACAGCCACATTTGTGTTTGTATAGAAAAGATGGCCACGTTATGTTTGTCACCCAGTATAGACAGAATTGCAGACAGAACTAGAACCATGCCAAACGCTCATGTTTGCGAATAAAAGTACTTGCAAACACAAGCACTTATGAACCAAGAGGTACCATTTATCAGACTGGTTCATATGAAATTACTCCAAGTAACTTTGTAAGGAGGTGAACCAAAGAAAATAATTCTGTTAATTTAGCTACCTGGAACCACATATTGTCAAGAAAAGAAGAAAACTAATTTGTTTTAGTACCTATTTCCTCCTTAAAATGGAGTTTGGTTGTATGCGTGTTGCATTAGATTCTACTTTCATGTAGCCTATTATATTAGGCCTAGTATAGGCGTATAGTTCCGAGCAATAGGGGCACATGATTTTTGGCTGACACTCTCAATCCCTAGTGCAGTGGCTTACTCTTAGTGTCAAAGTAGCAAGCTATTACACTTAGTGTAATCCTATGAACAGTGTAAGGCTTTTACATCAGATAAGGCGAAAACCACCTTTATGTCCTACTTGGCTTCAGAAGAGTAACAATTTGGTATGAAAGTCTGTGATCTTTTGTATTGAATTATATATCTGAGCACTTGTGCCTTCAAATTAATATTGCAAGTAGATTCAAGTTGTACTATGTTTTTGTATGACTCAGATACATTCTCTTTTTTTTTTTTTGGTAGAACCTGGGGTTGAACATGCCAGGCAAGCACTTATTCCCTGAGCTATCTCCCCAGCCCCTGATATATTCCTAATTTATGCACAGGTCATATTTTCACATTTTATATTTGTATTGTCTTATAAGTAAAAATGTGGAAAATATTCTTTGGTTAATTGATAAAGGTTGTGACATATTTATCCTGAAGGATGGACTTTACTAGGTGTTTATACCTAGTAGAATTGATATGGACATGAATTGTATACACATAAACTTCTCCAATAAATAAGCATAAATACACATGCACAAAAGGATGCAGAAAGTAAGCAGAACAAAGATATAACCTGATACCTTGATAATTATTAGTACCAAGAGCTATTTTTATTTAACAATGTATGTTAATTTTTCCAATATTGTATAAAATTAACTCTACTATTTCTAAGCCTTTCATACAAAGAAATTGTTTTTAAGGATATTAATTAATTCTGATACTTTGAAAATGTGACAAATAGCAGTGCCAACATTAACTCCTGATTTATCAATAGCTTTCCTTAGGCATAAAGTGTAGGTTACAATTTTTTCCACTATTACAAAAAGCTCTTATATACACTTCTGCACCAAAAATATATTTGATGGATGTTATAAATCATTTTTGAAATATATTTATTTTTCTACTATGTGTTAAAATAGCTTTAAAGCTAAAAAGCATAACAAATCACATGTATTTCTTATTTGAAAAAGGCTCTTGCATTATTGCATTATTATACAATTGTCATCATTCAGAAGTACTTTTCCTGCTGGTGAACAATGCTTGTCTTTATCCAGAGGTTGCTGGCTAGGAAACCTGACATTGTATTTGTTGGCCAATTTCCCATGTATAGTACATTTAACTGTTTAAAATTCTCAGTATATTTTGTGACCATACTAAGAAAAGGTCTTTGTAGTGCTTTGTGACATAGAAATTTCCACTAAAAGCAAAATAAAATAATACTCTATAAAAACTACTTTAACCCATGAAATTTAAGCCTCTTGTTGTGATGATGTGATTTGAAAAAGGAAGATGGTAAAATTTCAACAGTTTTGATATTTAAAATGTGTGGTACATGTAAAATAGACTCTTAAAGCTCGTAATTCTGAGAATACAGGGTTCAAAGCAATTTGATTAGTTTTCTGAGTAGACTTAAGATTGAGAATAATTATAATTAAAATTAAAGTTTATGCCAAAGAACCCTAACACACTTGTCTATTCTCAGTATCTTCAAGTGCCCACCTGTATGAGAACACGCACTGGAAAAGTGAATACTTAGTAGCCCAATAACTGTTCCGTTGGCAAAACAGACTCTAGATATGAAGTGTACTCTGTGGGGAAACCCTGTTGCTATTTATAATTAGCTTGCATTGAGAAAAAAACAGATCGCAATTTTGCTGTATTATACCAGTGTGGCATTATACCATAATTTCAAAGTTTAATATTTCTCTTTACAAACTTTTATTATAATCACTAATGTATATTAATTGTATAAATGAATTTGATTCACTATGATGTTTTCATATTAACATATAGATTGATCCTATCCATCTACTTTTTACTCTTGGACCCCCACCACCCACTTTTTCCCTCAGTACCCTTCACAGTTTCTAGCAATCTCTCTAGTTAATGTCTATCTTACTGTTAAAATGACCCATTTTCTTTCTTTCTTTTGTATTTTAGGGAAGGGTCTACAGGGTGTTCAGGATCTCACTACTAGATTGGACTCATAGTGGTCCACCTGTTTACAGCCTCCTGCCACTACATCCAGTCTCAATTGCCTTCTCTGCATGCCCCGGGGCTGGGGCCGGCATGACAGGGCCAGGGATCGAATCCCAGACCCCCTGGTCCTGCTTGGAGCCTCTTTAATCTTCTGAGCCATTTGGCCAGCTCTTAGTGATGATCCATTTTTTGTGTAATATTTGTGAGTTTCAGTTTGATTTTCTGTGAAGTGAAAGAATCTGCACTCTATTATTTTCTTAGATCTTAAGTCTCTCTTTTGATTGTATACTGAATTATGTTTAGATTCAGTAGAATATTCTACCTGTGATTACTTATTAAACAAAATTTCCTATCAATTTTAAGCATTTTTCTGTGTCTATATTTGACACTTGTTGCCAAAGGCTAGGATTTTTACAGAAATTATAAGAACTGAGTATCTCTAACAATGAAGGTTTCCTGTGGCTTTGAAATTATACTCTCCAAAACCCTACCCCAGATGACTGATAACCTTCTTGCTACTAATCACATCCATCTGAAACTTTGGCCCAGAGGGCCTGTTAAACTTTTCATAACATGTATGCTTAAAAGTGCAAAAGAGAAAAAAAATGGAAAAGAAAAGAAAAACTGATTTACAACATAAATGCATATTTAGTATTTGAAATGCTTTTATGAAATACCAAAATAATCACCTTTGATAAAATAAGAGAAATGGAGTATTGATGAAGTTATGTATTTATGGATTAGGAGATTGTAATTCAAACTTAAATAAGTTACTCAGAAAATTTTAGCATATTAAAATCAGTGCATTCACCTGTCTTATATGGTAGTCTTAACATTTACCATTTCTGAAAAACACCTAAGTAGAATTTTCCATTTGCAGATATGAACTATAACTCTAAATTTTATGTAATAGCACTGTGTAAGGCTGAATAATTCTATCTTTTACTAACTTCTCATGATTCTGATGTACACTAGAAGGGATACTACTGCATGCCTTATACAAATCCTATTTTGATTTCTTTTTGTCTTAGCTTTGAAAAATAGGCTCTAATGAGTATGCAAGCATCTTATATATGTAACTATGATTTTTAATATATAGTTTATCTAATTCATGGCATTCTTACCTCCTATTATAAATCTTTTAATTTCTGCTATTAATATAGCAAATGAATTGTTCTTCACTTGATTGAACATCTCATAAAAATACATTGCACCTGTTGCATGATGAAAAAATTTCTCAGCCTGATGTTCACCACAGTTTTCCAAGTATTTTTCTGGCTCTATTTCTATAATAGGCCCCTCAGCTATGGAAAATTCTATTTCAGTTTTCTACCATTCCATGTTAGAGATGACATGACGGCACATTTCCTGAAAGTGGGATTAGGCACAAAAGGATGTGAAGACACTAAGTACCATGAGGATTACAAAATTAGACAAGATTAGGTGAGTTGTTCAAAGCCATTCCATTCTCTGAAATGAGAAGGAAACTTACATTTCACCAATGATGTGTCTTACTCTTCAAAGAAAAAATAATGAGTATTTTCAGTGAATAAATACTCCTGTTTTCATCAATATGCATAAAAAAGACTGCTCATAATTCTAGAAATGTGAAAATTCCTGAAGAATTGCCTGATGGTCTTCCTTCTGAAGTAAATGGAAAGGTAAATGATATTCACATTTGGTACAAAACCTTTAGCATGCAGAGGATAAATGAAATAAACAGAACACAAACAAAGACCAAATATATACACACATATTCATATGCATAATTCCATGTATGCGAGTGCACATATATGTACAACAACCTAAAATTCACGTTTTGACTTTTTAGTATTTAATGAGTTTTTGTAAATAGCATCGTTTTTATTGTTCATGGGCTTTTGGTATATAAAGTCTAAAAAGGAACATCAATTTGAAATTCTTCATTCTTTTATAACAATATAAAAGCTTTCTTTTTATATTGTTAATGCTTGCATAACACCCAATTAATGCACCCAGTCCTATAAAAAGTTTGCTTCACCAGTGGCCTGAATGTCTCCCAAGCAAATAAAACAAAACATCTCATCCCATCCTTGTGTAAAATATATCTTTTTATACAAAAACAAGTTAACAATTCTGCTTAAAGTTTACCTACTAATGTAAGTGCAACAAAAAGGTAAAAAAATTCTACTACAAATTTCCAACAGCTCTAAGATTTTTCAAAAGTCCAAATCAATGTCTCTGCTATGACCTAATGGTAAATTGTTAGCTGTGAGCTTCTGAAAATATTTAAAACAAATTTCTAAGCCCATAATAAAGTGACACAGGATAAAAATTCTCATTCCATAATGGTAGAATAAGGGGATATAAAATAAGAGAGTCAAAGACTTAAGATCACCCAAGAAAACATTATGGCCTGTAGCTCCATGTGCCTTCTAGGGCACATGGTGGAATGTATATTTCAGGGCTTGGAGGACCATAGCCATCCTATACCTAGCTTGGGGGGTATAACCCTCTTGTTCTCTCTTGGGTGTGCTATTCCCTGAGGTCTCCATTGATCATCTGAGTACATTCCCATTTCTTCCCACACCATTTTCTCAATGGTGCCTTGCCTTGCCTTCCAGATCTTCTTTTGACATTCTTGAGGAAGCCTTGTGGATGTGACAACTCTTGCATTCGTCATTCCAGTAAAGCCAGATTCAAACGGATACTACCAATTTCTTTTGTCAGCAGAAACAGTAGCCAGGCTCCCTTGGACCATGGCTATGCCATACTCTAAGTGTCTATATATCTAAGCACAGTGAAATGAGAGCCAGGAAGTCAATTCCTTAGGAAGTCATTCTTTGGTTAAAAATCTGAGGGACACTGTTCTCAAATGAAAAATTTACACTTCAGTACCTCTCAGCCTGATTTTTGTGGCTGTTGCTGATTTCTGAGATGCTTTGAAGTTTTCTTTTTGTTGTTCCTATAAAAGTCTTTGGCTACTTTTTAATGGAATTAATGTCTTCAGCAGCTACATTTCCTGTGGACCTAAAATAACACATGTTTCTCATGGTCGACAATTCTTTTTTTTTTTTTATTTTCTGCTCTTCTTTTCGGTCCTAACTCTGACTATGAAACTGATGAGCAAGGGCAACAGATTTTGTGGAACTCTTTAATAACTGAATAAAATGAAACATAGTAAGAAGTTTAGTGAAACAAACATCCTTTACATTGGCTTGTGTTAATTTCCGAAATCATCCAGTTGACATGAAATGCTCTAAGAACATAAATTAATGTGCTTAATAAGTAATTAAGTAAAATCAGTCAGCAGTATCCTTGTTACAGTCTCAGTATTGGGTTGAGTTCGGATCTGTTTTGCCCTATTTTTCACAGCCTTTGATCTCAGTCTCCCACAGCTTGTGAAAATGGAGGTAAATATTTTGCCACAGTGCAACATCTTGCCAATTACCAAAGAAATTCTTATTCACAACTTAAACCTTACTCTAGCCTTAACTGTCCACATATCTATCAACATTTGCTTCTTCCAAGCTCTGAGCAGAATCATCTATAATCCCCACCTTACAGCATTTTAAGACTTCTCCACCCTGTCTTTCCCATCTTTTCCAAATTCTTCCCACAAACAAGTTTCGGGAGCTTCTAAATGACAACCTTCTGCACAGTTATAGCGATGACTACGCTTTTCTCATACTAATTATATCTTAGTTGCTTTTCTATCACAGGGATATAATACCCAATATTCAATTTTTTTTTGGTGGAACGAGGGATTGAACTCAGGCTCCTGTGCTTGCCCAGGAAGTACTTATTCCACTGAGCCATCTCACCAGCTCCTCACAATTTAAAGGAAAAGTGATTTAACTTGGCTTATGGCTGGTGGAGTATTATGATGTAAGAGCATGATGAATGAAAGCTGATCAGGTCATGGAACTAGGATACAGAGTAGGTGATCACCATTAGCGAAGAAGGAGCAAGAGACCTGGTATAGTTTCCAAACCTGAAGCTCCATTACCCACTTAACAACACCCAGATGTTTGTTTTAATAATCCCTGGCTGCCTCCACGCCAATATAGTTAATAGTAATCATTACAGTAGTGTTCCTCATGACTTCTGTCTTAAACTCAAAGTCAATTATAAATTAATAGTTTATATTTATGAGAAAGAATATAAAAATTTTAGGCTTTGTAATAAGAAATAATCACAGTGACCAATATATTCAGTGAAAAATTCAGTATGGACTAAATGAGTCATAATTATGCTTGTCTTCTGTTTTGCTAGAAAGTTTGAATAAAATGGTTCTTGAATTCATGTCATTAATACATGGATTCTAGTGATTTTTCAAAACATATATTTTGGAACATATATTTTTCGTCTTCCAACAAATGAATAACTACTTTGAAGAAAAGCATGGTACATTTTTCTATCCAGGTAAATTTCACAGACACCCACCTCATAACATTTATTGCATATTTTATAAGTTAATCTTTGGACTATGTCTAGGCTGGAAATTAAGACCTCTAAAACTTATCAAGCACATTAATTTATGTTCTTAGAGCATTTCATGTCAACTGGATGATTTCGGAAATTAACACAAGCCAATGTAAAGGATGTTTGTTTCACTAAACTTCTACTATGTTTCATTTTATTCAGTTATTAAAGAGTTCCACAAAATCTGTTGCCCTTGCTCATCAGTTTCATTATTTGCTAGAAGTTCAACACCTCTTAGTAGAAAAAGTGCCCCTCAATTTGCAAAATCATGCAGTCTACATGTCCTAAAGTTCTGCATTTGCCATCACTTCTCACTGTACAGCTCTTGAAATTTCCATTCTCTTTCTATTTTTCTAACTCTTGAGAAAAATCTGTCCCTAAATGGCAATTCACAGAGTAAAAAGTATTCTTTTCCATAGTTTTAAGTAAAAAAACTAGCCACTGATATACAGTGAGCTACTTAATTCAATGTGCTGACTTCCTAGGAAGGCTATACATATTCATACAGCTTGAAGTGGTAGGAAGCTTCATTTTGTGTTCTTTTCTCATTACTACAAATGAGCCTTAAATGTTTGACCTGACTTAGATATTTACAAAGAGCACAGAGAGAAGGCTTCTTATATCGTGCCACGCTCTTGGCTTTTAGGTTCCACAAACCACAAATATGACTGCTTTAAAGGAAAAAAATTCAGACTTCCAGTACTTGAGACATAGTGAGTCCTTTGTGAGTCATATATTTTGGTTTAAATCATCAAGCATATAAAGGGCAGATAGTGAATAAAGATTCTTTCTAAATGATGGAAATATAGACTATGTTCATTACTCAAATTGAACAGTGCCTTTTGAGAATTGATGTTTTAGGATTCAGATGACTGTCAGACATTGATCTGTCTTGGTTCTTTTGTTTCTCTCTTTTAGTCTTCTTCAAGAAAAAAGAATTTTCATAGTAAAACCCATCTTGATATCTACATCCATAACCACAGTGCTCATGTACCAGCAGGATTTCTGTCAGGTCAAATAAATACAAGTCAATGACTATTAACCATCCCCAAATTAACAGTAACAAAAAGAAAGTATAAACAATAGGCTAATAAGCTTAATTGTCCATCAAGTCAGTAGTTTGTGTATTTGTTATAAGGTCTCAACACACAGCTTGGACTCGTAGTGATCCTCCTGATTTCAGCCTCCTAAGGGCTAGGATTACAGATACGCACCACCACTGCAGGTCTTGGTAGCTGGCTTACCACACCTGGGAGCTAGGTCAGCCCAGCCTGTGGTTCAGGGAATCAAACCCCATTTCCTACACTTGCCTAAGTAGGCCATTGTCCACTGAGCTATCTCAATGCCCCAAATCAGTAGTTTGAAGACCATTTTCTTCCCTAGAAACATTACTAACATTGGTTTTGAGGATTTTATTGTACAAAAGTTAGCTTTAATCGTGTATGGTACACCAAAAAGAAACTTGTATAACGTACTAATTGTAAGAAAGCAAATCTTCCTTTTTGAGGATAATGATGAGGGGAATGAATAGAATTTATACCTTTCTTGTTAGGTGCCAGACAAACATTAAGATAAAGTTTGAAGCAGACAAAATTTATTTTTGTGTCACCATGCCTCAACAGGAGGCACACAGCACACACAATACTACTCGTAATTTCATGCGAATGGAAGAAGTTGCTATTCCTCAAAATTGTTGATGATGCACTCATATTGTCTTTTTTATTTTATATGAAAAAAATTGTAACAAAATAAAAGAGAATGAGAATAGTTAATCCACTGGGTTTTCAAGTACCTTGAAAGTACTTGCTCAGAGAACAAGGCAGAGTCATAAAAGAGTCTCCATTACAAAGAAGAAACAGACAATAGTACTGAACTTTCTCTTCAATGCACTAGCCGTATAAATGAAATGAATTAGCATACATATTAAAATACTTTTGAAATGGCAAAGTAGGTAATTTAGGGAATTATTTGAAATTCTCCTGGCTTCCCATTTCTCTGTCTTCTTCTTTGACAATAATACTTTCAGGCCAGGGATATAGCTTAGTGGTGTAAGCACCTGCCTGGTAAGCACAAGTTCATGAGTTCAATCCCTGGTACCACCAAAAAAGTACTTTTATTGTCAGAGTGTTAAACTGAACCCCATAAAGAATTCACACTATGCCCTATGCCCTAATAGCAATATTTGTATTGGAACCAAATGGCAGAAAATAAGAAGGTGTGAATGAAAATCAATTATATTAGTAGTTAAATAGCCCCAAGTGGATTAGCCTTCTAAGGGTAGTACAGTGGTCTCATAGTTTTATACATTCAGTCCATCAATTGTTCTACATGGGAAAATTCATGAAAAACAGCAGTGTCTCAAATTATTTTTAATATTATATTTAAAGCTAATGGACTATATTCTATTTGGGTTAATGTGACTAAAAATATCAAGAAACAATATAATATTTTTGCCCATATAGCAGGATTTTCTTGCACAATGTACATAAAATTCCTAGCAAGGTGCCTGCCACAGAGTAGATATTCCATACACATTGCATTTTCAGTGGCTTTTAATTCAGGAAATCTAATTTAAGACAACTGATTTTTATGTAGAGATTAATTGAGTATATTGCACAAAATATTTCTGTCAATATGATCAAGAATATTTGCATAAAAGATAAAAGTCGTAGTAAAACGTCTATTTATTACATATCCATTTATGCAACAAGTGGGCTTCCTGCCCATCTGGTGTCTACTACAATAACAGACAAACTATTGCTGGAGTTACATGAAAGGGTCATAGAGAGTTCAGGAATTCTCAGTGTCAATGTTCAAGCCATATGCAGAGGATGGGCTATTTTCAGTAAAGCCTTTATAGATGATCTTAGCTTATAACCACAGATAAGAAGAAACTTTATTTTAAGAGGATTAAGTCTAGACTTATTTGTTCGTGAAGATTGCCAGGATAACAAAAACTTTTTTTCCCCAGAGGCTAATAGATGAATCAGAAAATTCAGATCAAAAAAGCAGATTGCCAGGCTGGTGACCTTAGAGAGATGCTATCGTAAACCTAAAGCTTGTTGGAAAAAGCTGCTCAAAAGTTCCGGAGAAGTCACCAAAAAAAGTGGTCAGGACAGCACTAGTCACTGAGAGGTGACTACTAATATGCGTATCTGTTCTGTGAGTAGTTGTATATTTCATTACTGGCAATGGTGAGTGATTGCTCAAATAGTCAATGCCCTAAGGATCATTCTAAGAACCAGAGGTGACTCTCAAAAGATTTGGATCAAGATGACTACAAGCCTCAAAATTTATGTGCTCCAGCAATAGAGTAGGGTATTATGGACCCAGGTTGCCTCTTCGAAGTCTCACAGTATCTCTTAGTAGATGTTGAAAGAGTTCTCTTATTCATTTGTTGATTCATGCATAATATAAATATTTGGGGCTTCTGTCATATACTAGGCATTATTCTATGCAACATGAATAAATAATAAATCATACAGGTATGTTTCTCCCTTCAGAAAAATGTATCACAAAGCAGTGAAATATGAAGACATTGATTAAATAGCCAACAAATGCTTAAAAACTTAATATGTAAATAATATACAAGGAAAATATAATAAACTTTGGCTTTAATGTTGTTTGAAAATTTCTATCTTTATGAAGAAATTTAAAATGCAAAGGGTTTATACTATTTATTTTGAAAAAAAAAAAAAGAAAACATTTAAAAATTAGCTCTAAAGGTATTACTCTTCCCTTAGTCAAACTTCACAATTTCGGTCATGTTACATCATTGGCTAATGATAGAAAAATGGGACCAGGGAGATAGCTCAGTAGAATAAGCACTTGCCTGGCAACCTCGGGGTCCTGAGTTCAATCCCCAGCACCGCAAAAAAAATTAAATAAATAAATAAAATAAAAAATAAAGATAGCAAAATGAAAAGTCAAGGATTTATATTTAGTGTCATTTAGTACTTTTATTTTAATGATGAAACAGCTTCACAACTATACTGTGGTTCTGGGAAGAGAATAATTCATATGGTGACAATTGGATTATATGGATTGATCCAGAGTCCTTAGTAGCCAATGGCTCTTATTTGAAATGAACGTGTACAGAATCCTAAATAAAGGTGGCTTCGAATCAGTTTCCTCAATTGAGGAGGAATAAAAATCAGAGAGAAACCCAATATGAGAATACTGCAAAAAACAGTTGTCTTGATATTCATACATATATCATTAGCATTAGATTAGCTTACACTTAGCAAACATTTTTATCAAATAAAACCAAAAAACATGAGGGGCCAAGGAGATAGCTCAGTAGAATAAGCACTTGCCTGGCAAGCTCAAGGGCCTGAGTTCAATCCCTAGTATAAAAGAAAAAAAAAAAAATCAGCTCATCTCAGCCTTCCTTTCTTCTATCATAAATGCTAAGGCACAGGGTTAAAACAATAAACATGATTGAATAATCGTTGTGGGATAGTGAACTTTATGTAGTATGTTAATCTAGTAATGTTTTAATCTTTGCATAAATGATTCAAATCTTCAAACTTAAAGGAGAAAGACAGAATCAATTGAAGGGTCCATTACTGGTTTACATGAATAAGGGAATATAAATAGATGCAGTGTCCCCGAGAATGGCAAGTTGATTGATGCGAGCAGCACAACTTAATGTGCCTAGTGGAGGGGAACAGCTCGCCTCCCTTCCGAGCAGCAGCATGTGTTCCACCTTCTAAACAGGGAACACTTTCTATTGCACTGAGATGCTTTAAACCAATCTCCAAAGAACTTACTAAAGAAGAGAGAAAACTAGCATTTCTTTTCCTGTTAACAAAAACTAACAATTTTGTTAGTTTAACCTCTATATTTTTATTTGGCTTTGGAAGTGATTGAGAATAGAAAGTAAGTGAGGTTGAAAAATCTGACAAATACAAGTTAAAACTAAAGGTAACTAAATTTTCTTTATCATGGATGAGTATACACACACACACACACATGCATACATACACACACACATACATACACACTTGCGCGCACACACACTGATATCCTAGAAATACTAAAATACCTTTTATTTGCACTTAAACCTCGACAGTTTCCTGCAAACCAGGTATGTCAGGCAGTGTGACCAGTTATCCTGTCCTCTGAAATGGTCCCCTAGTGCTCTCCTCTGGGAAAGCATAAGTGGAGAGATTTATGAAATCTCCCTGCTAAGTTAATTTGCACAGTGAAGGCCATCAGCTTTCACTCGGCATTCTCCTTGCCTCTTTAACAAACTCACCAGGTAATCATTTGCCAAACACCCAGCTCTCTTGACTCCAGAATTTCTTGGACTTATTAAATTCACATATCCCAGAGCAACTTACAGGCTGTGATATACATGGTCCACTTCTGAGTAGGCCCTGAGTTGTTGGATCCTCCCATCCTGTGCTCCATTTTGCTTCCGTTTTGCCTGATTTTTCTGTCACCATCTTTGCAGTCATTTATACACTTATGACATCTTTTGCTCTCAGACCTAACTTTCTAATCTTTCTCTGTGGAAAGAATTCAACTGGCCACTTTTAAAGAGATATTAAATTAAAGAGATATCTATTTTTTATTTTGTTAGAGCAGCAAGCTCTTGTCAAGTTGGTCTCGAGTAGTAACAAGACTGGTCTCTACTGATTCAGACCAGTGTCTCTTTGTGATACTTGTTCTTCCCCGCTCCACCCACCTTTACCTGTTTCTGCTATACTGCCTGCTGCCCTTTGCATTACTCAGAATCTCTCAACATCTGGATTTTGCGGTACTGGGAATCAAACTTGGGACCTTGTACTTGCCCGGCATACACTTATGCAGCTGTATGTTCCCAGCCCTATACTTCTGTTGACATATGGGAAGCAGTAGTAATCACTTAAGAAAAGCTTTCATAAGTTCAGAAAGTGAGAGGATGGGAAATGTCTGTTGATTCCTCTGCCCTTACTCTTTCATGATGGCTGAATGAACAACTGTTTGACATTACAACTCCTGTTAGGATGCAGTTCTCCAGTGGTCCTGACTCTTAATAGTTCATGATAACCTTTTGTCCTCCTCTTTTCATTTTGGTAGCAGTAGTTTCTCTTTGTTTTGCTATTTCCTAGGTACTTCCCATCTGCTATTTCATTTCCTTAGCTCTGCACACACTCTGCAAGCAGTACTTTCATTAACTTATCTCCAAGTGTACCTGCTGTGTTCTGTTAGTATGTTAACCAAAATTACTGTACTGAGCCCCTTTTGCCACAATATCCTTGATTATTCTGACAGAAGCAATACCATGGTTTCTTGTACTTAATACAGAGATCAAGTGCAACTGTACTAATACAATATATTCTTGAAAAATGATACAATTATCTATATTTTACAGAGGAAATCTCTAGTAAGCTACATATGAAAGTGGCTGTGAAAGCAGCAGTTAACACAGAGGAAATAAACGGAAAAGAGTCTTTTTATATCCTCTTGTTCCCTGGAGAAAATCATTCATTTCCAAATTATAGCAGTAAAGAAATACATTTAAATTTGTTAGTTTTCATGGCCAACTCCAGCACTGTACAGTGAATGCCTCCTAAGAGACAGAACCTTGTCTTATTCACCGTTTTGTTCCTGATGTCTGATATTGACCTCAGCATAAAGGTTCTTACCAGTGAGTGCTTTGTGAGTGAGTGAATGTGAAATGGTTACAGAGTACCTCTAAGAAACACGTGTACTATATGTTCATAGTAGAACGATGCCCAATAGGCTGACTGGTCAGTAAGAGACAAATGCATAACAAAATTGTGGTATACTCATATAATGGGATGGTGTGAGAAAAAGGAGTGAAATACTGATATGAACTACATCATAGATAAGTCTCAAGGAAAGATACAAGGCACAAAGTTTGACATACTGTATGATCCCACTTCTAGAAAATAACTAAGGTAAGTACTACTGTAGGGATAGGACATAGTAGTTATTCAAGGGACAGTAGTTTCCAGGGACTAGAGAAAGGGGAAAATGGTGAATGTACCTATTAGTTTGCAGAATTTTATTTTGTAGCAATAAGGTTTGGAAACTAGATATGGCTTATGCAACACTGTAAACATACTACATAATGTCAAATTGAGCACGCCAAATTGTTAATTTCTTTTACATTAGGTGAACTTCACTTTAAGAAAATAAAGGGAACCTAAGAACCATGGTTATATTCATTGGTTGTAGTCCCTCTTCCTGTTGATGAAAAGCAGAAAGAACACTTGCTTCAACCCAAACTCTTTGGGAAGCCATCAGCTCCTGCCACATGCTGTGGGGGCACTCCTCTGGCATTTATGCATCTGTGTTTATCTTCTTTCATTCTATTTGCTAAGAAATCTTAGTTTTGACTTGCACATTCTGAAACATCCTTACTTAAGTTTATTTTATAATATGTCTTAGCTCTGTTTCTTATACTCAGTAACTATTTGGGGCAGAACCGATGTGTTCATTTTTCACTTTGACAATCCATGGTAAATCTTGTCCTTCTAGGATGGTTATTTGGGTTGCTAAGAGTAGATTTTATTATGCAGGTAAGCCTGCCAAAAATGAATCTCTGAAAAAGCATGCAAATGTTCATATTTCAAACAAATCTCATCCTTCAGGTTTCTTACTATCTAAAACTAAATAAGAATGCATTGAATCTCCTATAAAAAATGAGGCTGAAAATCTCATATGCATTATTCTAGGGAGCTTTCTGTGTTTTGATTCAAGCATTACTAAAATGTTAATACCTGCAATTCATTTCCTTTTTAACTTTTGTTAGTACCAGTACTATCTATTTTGTGAGATTTTTCTTTTATTCCTAAAAACTAATCACCAAGCATTTCTTATGTTACTTTGTTGAAAAAATCATCATACAACAAAAGGCTTAATTTATTTATCAAGGACTTTTAACCATCTTCTAAGTGTCAGGAACAGTCGTTGGCATTTGGAATATTAAAATATTGACCTTTCTTCCAAGGAACTCTTAGCTTTTTAAAGGATACAGGCAAATAAATAAATACACATTATGATTTCTTAAATGAGTAAGACAGAACCAACAAGTTTCAAAAAGGTAATGGTGTTTAATTGAACCTGGAGCTCTGAATGGTGTTCCAGGAATGCAAGAAAAGAAAAGGCGTCCCTAATTTAAGGAACAGGAAGCACAAAGATGCAGTGATGTGACAGCATTCAAGCACACTAAAGCAGAGTGGAAAAAAAGGTAAATAACAAATTAGGAAAAAATTATGAAGACTTACTCGTAAAAAGCTTAGGATATATCATCATGGTGCATGAGAGTCCATAGCACTCATGGCTCACTCTGAGAACCATTTTCCAAGGTGAGCACTGCACTGTACAGCATGGAATGAAAGTCAACCACCATGTGCTTGGAGACAGTAACAGAAAAATACTGAGATAGAAGTAGCTGGAGTAGGAAGGGAATCTCTACTGCCTGCCATGGTTCAATGATATACTGTCACAGAATGCTTTATTTGACCTTTGACAAAGACTGAAGATAAATACTGGACAAAAGATACCTTCTTGCAAATTGTGTTGGAAAAACTGGTTACACACATGCAGAAAAATTAATCTAGACACACATATCTTGTTCTGTACTAAAATCAAATCAAAATTAAATAAAGAATTCAATATTAAAACAAAAACATTGATAAGCACTTCCCTGTCAAGCACAAGGGCCTGAGTTCAATCCCTAGTTCAGCAAAAAAAGAAAAGAAAATAGAAAAAAAATAAATAAATAACCTTGAATTTGCTGGAAAATAAAGTAGGTAAATTACTTGAAGACATAGGGACAGGCAAGGACTTCCTGAACACAACCTCAATTGTATAATAAATAATGAAAATATTCTACAAATGGAATCATATTAAATTTTAAAACTTTTGCACAGCAAAAAATAATAAACCAATGTGAAGAAACATTCTACTAGGGCCAGTGAGATAACTCAACAGACTAAGTGCCTGCTTAAGCAAGTGCAGGGACCAGGGTTCAATCCCCAATGCCAAATGCCACACTGGCTTCAGCCCCAGGCACACTGAACCATCCACTCAGTCCCAGCGTGGTAACACATACCTATCATCCCAGCACTGGGGAGCCTGAAAAGAGGAGGATCACTAGAGTCTGAGCTGCATAATGAGATTCTGTACCAAATACATGAAAAGAGAGAGAGATTATAAGAAACAGACTATTGAGCAGGGAAAAAATGCATATACTTATCTAATATAGATCTTAGACACCAAAACATCAATAAGTCAATTTAAAAATGGGTGACTAAAATAAATAAACACTTATCAACAAAAGCATGAAAAGTCTTCTTTATTTGTTCAGTACAGTGATAGTCATGTCAAAAGCAATACTGAGATTCAGTCTTACTTCTGTATGAATGACTATCTTGCAGATCCCAGAAAAAATAAAAATGTTGGCAAATATGTTGAAAAACAAGAATCCTTTTACACTGTTAATGCAAACATAAAGTAGTACAATGACTATAGAAATTATGAAAAGATAGTTCAAAATCTAAAAATGGAAATTCTATTTGGTACAACCATACCTCTCCTAAGTATCTTCTGGAATGCCTGGAAGTCTCATATTATAGATAATATTGATGATACCTAGTTTTGCTTTATGTCACAGTCATAGCCCACTCAGCATTTATATCACATTTTCTTCATCTATTCATCTATTGATGGGAATCAAAGCTGTTTTAATAACTTAACTATTGTGAATTGCACCACCCTAAATATGGATATCCATGTCCTTTGTAGAAAAATGGATGGAATGAAGTCTTTCAAGCTTGAAACCTATTGCTCTATCATCCATGGATGTTCTCACAACTTGAGGAAGAAATGAATACCTTCCTTCCACAATAAAGATAAAAATCCATGACAGCTAAGGCAGCTACCGAAAATACTTAAAGAACCCTAAACAGAGATCATATTTTTATCAATTTTATTGAGAAACAAATGGCAATGAGACAGTTTCAAAACAGGTTAGTAGGACAGTTACAATAATTAATACATTGCATATTGTTGTCTTTGTAGTAGTTATTCATAAACAAGATGCAGGCATGATATCCTGTCCAAACACTATTAGTACAAATCTTTCTTCTCATTGAATTCAGAGAAAGTAACTGTATACCTATCCTAACTATTTTGTATATACAGATACAAAATGGTCCTTCATTTATATTCCCTTTTTTATTTAGTTTTATCAAAGGTGGGTATTTCATTGCCATTTAAATGTTGTAGGTGTATGAATTCAGCAAAATAATCCAACATAGTCCAGTAGTCCATATAGTAGTAATCTATGGGTTATCCATAGGACTGTCAATCATGGATCACACTGACAAAAACAAGACAAACAGAAAGAAGGAATCTGAATTACACAGTTAGTTACAAATGAAACACATAAATAAGTCAAGCATTAGGAAGCCCACAAAAATGACAGGGACTGATACCTTTATTTTAATAATATATACATGGACAACATTCAAATTAAAAGACACTGACTGACACGTTGAGTTAAAATTCACACCCCTCTCTATGTTGCTTGCAAGAGACACACCTCATGTACAAAGACCTACACAGACTAGACATGAAGGGAGAGAGATGAAACATTACTTCAAACTAAAAGGAGTCAGAAGAGACAAAGACAGAAACTATATATTGATTAAAAGGATTGATTCACTGATACATGATAACACATAAAACACACAGGAAATCTTGGATATAAATAAGTAGTATTTGTTTATTGTAGATATATGTATATATGAAACAAATACTACTTTACATGAAAGAGATGAGACAAACCCAGTAATGCTTTTAGACTACAGAATCTCACTCTCACAAAAGGACATGCTAAAGAGCTAAAAATTCAACTAAGAAATATCAGTTTAACTATGATGTAAATTAAATAGATGTATCAGATATGTATAGATTTTTTCACCCAACAAGAGTAAAACACATATTCATTTTTAGCAGGCTATGAACTTTTCCTCACAGTGGCCTGTATCCTAAGAAGAAAAGCAAATCTCAATAAATAAAAAAGAATCCCATACACCCTATTCTTAAGAATGAAATGAAAGTATTTATATTTTCAACAGTTAAAAATAACCCACAGACACCAAACAAATATGAAAAGACCGAACAATATACTCTTCACCATCAGTGAGCCACTGAAGAAGTCAAAGATTTTTTAAAATTCCCAAATCAAATGATATTGGAGAAGCAGATGTCTGAATCTATGGGATGCAATGAACATAGTTCTAAGAAGGAAGTTATAAGTAATGAGTGACTCTCTTAGATAATCAAAATGATTCCCAAATGAGTAACATCATCAAAATCCTAGAAAAACAAAAGCAAAACTGTTAGTATTTTTGTTAATGTGGCAAACAAGTAGAAATAAAAGAAGTGGACAGCCTTTATTAACTCTGAAAGTGCAGTGAAGATTGAGGCAGAGAACTGAGGAGATCCTCTGACACGACACAATGGAAGGCTGAGACTCTATGGATGTTTTGTTAGGAATGGAGTTTGAGGGGCAGGTTTACTGAGACCCAAGGACCTGATTGGGTATCCATTGTGGTGTGAGAAAGGTTTCTATGACTTGGGTGAAGAAGAGAAGAAGAGGGAGAAGAAGGAGAAGGAGAAGGAGAAGAGGAAGAGGAAGAGGAAGAGGAAGAAGAAGAAGAAGAAGAAGAAGAAGAAGAAGAAGAAGAAGAAGAAGAAGAAGAAGAAGAAGAAGAAGAAGAAGAAGAAGAAGAAGAAGAAGAGGAGAGTGGTCATTAGGATGATAAGCTGCTGTTGTGAGATTAAGCCATGTTGAATCAGGGCCATGATAATTTAGCAATTTGTTCTCAAGCCAGAACCTACCATTCCATCTTTTTTTTAGGTGTTATGAAGGGATAATGAGTCCATTAAACTGCTCATTGCTGACCAGGGATGTCATTTTGGAGCAGGAAAGATTGACAGGATGATGACAGTTCATACCCATGTAAAAGCCAGTGTCAGGTGTTTCAGCCGGGATGCGAAGTTTTCACTAGTGATGGCTTACATCTGAGGTGGAAGAAACTTTGAAAAAAATTTTAAGAGGCAGGACATTATGAATATACATGTCATTATCATGATTAAAGGAACCAGAAGGGGAAACAGGAAGGGGTTCCATGATTTGAATGTATCATTCTACCATGACCATGGTGAGGGGGAAGAGAATCAGTTTCCTTGTTTTTGCTCTTTGTGCTACAGGGACTCAGGGACATGGTTGCCCTGGGAAGCACCCTGAGTCTAGTTAGAGCCAGGGTAAGGAGCTGAGGCCAAAGCAAGTTCAGCTCCAGGATGCATTTGGTGAAGTGTGCCTTTAAAACCCATTTTTATGCTACTGGCACTTAGAGGCTATTTGATGTTGTTGAGCACAGGGCGAGGGTGAGGGATGCATGAGAACTAGTACAACAGTAGCATAATTAGTACAGGGGTAAGTAGCTAATATACAGCTGGCATTAGTAAGATTTAGAAGTGTCCCAGAGTGTGTGCTCCACAGGGGAAGAGGGACAAGGGAAGGAGGGATCTGGCAGCACATTGAGGTTGGGTTTGTACAATGAGCACTATGGGGAGAGAGGTGAGAGAAGTGGAAATTTTGGACTCTCTCTCCATGAGAAATGCAGGATAGATTGGGATCACAAGGAAATTAGAGATAAAATCAATGTCTGGAACCAAAAGAGAATGAACCTTTTCTAAAGGGGTTCTGTAGGTTACACATCAGTACTCACTATGGAGAATGTACATCTCATATAGCAAAATGAAAGCTCAACAAGAACACTACATGTGGTCTCTGTGTCAGCAAGAAAAAGTGTCCTACCTGAGATGTCCAATGAGACTCGGGGCTCTGACGAAGTTAACTCAATGGGGGCTATGAACCCCAAGCCTTGTCATTTCCTCCTCAGCAGTGAGACGAGCAGGTCAACTATCAATGGATATGGCTAAGCAAGTTCCCCTTTGAGAGCTGGTAATTTGATGACTCTGGCAGATAGGGCAGTCTCATTTCCAGTGAACCTGAGCTTGTAGATGGGATCAGGACCTGGTGGTGCCTGCAGGTTGAGCCTGGCTTATGTCCAGTGTCCTTCTTTGCCATGCCTGAAAGACAGTCCAGGAAGGGTTTGAGTGGCTCCATTTTGTTTATGTTCAGCATCACCTTGATAGGTCCCACTTTGATGGGAGCCCCAACAGATGCAGCCAAAAGGTGGCACTTACACATAGTTAATTTTTGTTTCTACTATTGAAGACATGGAAAGTCAGACTAAGTAAGTCTTCTGTGGGATTTGAGAGCCAAGATCTGTCTTTTAATCCTGGCATCAATGTCAGGAACAGATCAGGATATAAAATAAGAATTAATTGTTCCTTCAGGAGAATCTGTGCCTACATTAGTATACTTAGTTGGGAGCAATACATTCAGTTAATAAAGTTTTATCAGAATATTAAGCACCTTGAAATATAAAGTATAGCTACAGAACTATTATTTCTTACCAAGCACAGATGTTCTAATAGTTAAATATCTGTAGAATGTTAACAGAAAATAGTGATGTAATTTCACAGATTTGGACATCAATAGTCATACATAGTAGTGTATCATAAGAGTCATGATGAAACCGCACTTTAGTTAGTATATATATATCACATAAGCTTTGGGTTTGGGGTTTTAATTTTTAAAGAGAGTACACATTAGAATTGAAATAGAAAAAGTACAAATGATACAGAATTTCACTTAATAAGGTTATATGAATTTCATAGTATTTGTTGTAATCCACAGGATTGTCTTCCAACCAGTTATTCATGTTACCAGACATATCCATGTAAAGTTGGAAGAAGAAAGAAATTAAGAGAAAAAGTACTAATAATTGAAAAAAAGGAGAACAAAAGAAAAATTGTCATTTAAATGATGGCCTCGTATTGACATGAACTTATTAAAAATATCTGGAGCACAAGAGAAAGGCATATGTTCAAATTTGAAAAAAAAATATTATCAGTTTCATATTGTAGAATACATATTTGGAAAACATGAATGCATCTACATCATGATAGCAGCAATAATAAGTTGTCATTATTTTGGTTTGTAATTTAGTTTTATACCTAGAGCATCTTTTATGAGAAAATTTTATTCTCAAGCAAATTGGCTTCACATGTTCCACTAATTCCACTAATTTGGGGCACGTGGTTTGACTAAGAGATTGTCTTTTGCCCAAGCCTTTTGAAAACACTGAGCACTCTGGTTTTTCAAGTCAACTATTGACAAGGCTGCCTCAGAATTCATCAAAAGTCTTAACAGGATTTTCCCCAACATTGGCAATTAACATCCTAGGGCAGAGACTCAGACAGGTTATAGGCCTTTCTCTGATTCCATCAAAAGCACTTTTTTTCTATCAGTTTCTAGCAACTTTGGACATTTTCACTTATAATGTCCCTTCTCCCTGCAATAGGCACATTGGTCTGGATCCAGGGAAGCATGACATTTTTGCATTTCCCAACTGGCCCCATTCCTATAGATTGCCAGCATCACTTATCGCTTTCCTGTCTTATTTCCATTCTGCAACCTCTCTACTATGAAGTGTTTTCTGAGTAACTTCTGTTAACTGAGACAAATTTATTCCTGCAGACTTCTCTAGCTTTGTAGCTTGTGGTGCCTAAATGGAGGAAGACTGGTGTGTGTGTGTGTGTGTGTGTGTGTGTGCGTGCGTGTGTGTGTGTCACAGGCTGGGGTTGTCTGCCAGGAAGCCAGAGACTCAAAATCCTTTTCTTGTGGCTCAACATGGAACCACCTGCTGAAGAAGGAGGTGAGCAGCAGGCTCTTCAGGAAAGGGAAAGATAGATAAGGGCCTGCACTCGGTGTTCCCCTTTCCTCCCAACCCCCACCACCCCATCCCCACAGCTTGCTTGAGCACCAGATTACAGAGGGAGAGGGTGCACAAGGCCCAGGGAAGACTGGTTTTTTGGAGGAATGAATTAGTGACCTGGGCTGGAGCAAACAAAAGTTTGGATAAGTTAACAGGAGAGGACAGAGAGGGACACATAACTGATCAACAAGCAGAGAAGAGAAGGGTGGAATCAAAAGTTCCCTCTTCAGGCCTTTAGCTGCCATTGTCAAGTTTGTATTGTGGCCAAGACATCTGGCAGTAAAAAATATGGATGAAGCACTCGAGTGATGTGTATTTTGGGAATCAGGAATGAATATTTCCAATGGTGTCTGAATTTGAGGTGAAGCAAGAGCTTCACACTCTACTGAAGCATCTACTCTTCAGAGTATGAATTATGAAAACCTCACAACTTCTGGCACTCAGTGGTCACTGGATCAAGCAGAGAGGGAGGGGGGTATGATACCCTAGGGCATGAGGGCAGTAGTCCTGACCAAGAAATGTGAGGGCAGCTTACCCTGTTCAAAGACAGGATATTGGATTTCCTGACATGCACCATGATTTCTGAGACTGAGAAATAAAGACAGGAAACTCCAGGAAATGGCTTGCCCACAAGGAAGCAGACTGGTGTTGGATACAGGCTAGCAACAGCACATACACAGATCCCAGAAGAGCTCAGCCAAGGCAAGGGGGGCTCGAGAACAGGGGGGTGGTTTGACTCCCTGAATGTCATATGTCTTGCCTATCTGAGTCACAGCATCAACATGCTAAGGTTTTTGGTGGCTCACTAAAGAGACAGGAAAGATAAAAGAGGCCTTTATTGACTCTGAAGTCATGGAGAGGATTGATGGCAGGGAGATGGGAGGTATCCTCTGTCATGAGGCAATGGGAGGCTGAGACTTTATGGATGTTTTGTCAGGTGGAGTCTGAGGGGAAGGTTTAGTGGCACCTAAGGAGCTGATTGAGGTCTTCTTTGTGGTGTGAGAAACAATCTAGGACTAAGATAGGAAAGAAGGAGGAAGTGGCCGTTAGGAAGATAAGCTGCGGTTTTGGGGCTTCATCCCTGCCGAATCAGAGCCATAATAATTTAGCAGTTTGTACTCAGGCTGGAACCTGTCAAAAAAAAAAAAAAAAAAAAAAAAAAAGCCCAAACCACAAAGAAGAAAAGAAATAATGAACATCAGAATGTGAATTAGTAAAATGAAGACTGAAAACATGTAAATGCTGAATGAACCAGAGTACATCCATTGAGAAAATAATTGAGATGGATAAATCCTTACAAAATTACCAAACAAACAGAAGAAAGCTTACATTAATATCACTACAAATTAGGAAGGTAAAATTACATGATACACAACTAAATTCTGCAGGATTTTTAGAAATCATTTTAAAACATTCTGTGATTATAATATGGAGACTATAGAAGAAATGGATAAATTCTACATATTGTCTCCCAAAATTAAACCAAAAAGATATTAATATATTTAAATAGACCAATAAAATGAATTGAAATTAATGCAGTAGTAAGAACTCTTCAACTAAAGTACAAAACCCAGTGCATATATTTATCTTTATTTTTATTATGTTTTCCATGTATAATGATTACATTCATCACGGAGAATTTGTATTTGTACAGTGCATATGATTTTTAATTTTTTTTTATTTTGAAGAGACAAAAAACAAAAACAATACAGAATTTCAAAACATGATAAGAAATATATGTTAATTATTTCCCCCATTCATTTGCCTCCTTTACACCCTTCTTCCCCTTTCATTTAGAAGCTTTGATTTCATTTTTTCCCTTCTGTTCTCTCTTTCTAAACGCCTTTTTTCTTCCCACTTTCCTCAACTTTCTTCTCCTTTCTATTTCAGCAAGTTTTTACTGCTTCTTTACATCTGAATTCCATTCTGCTTCTTATTTATACTTTGGGTTTCTTATATGAGAAAAACTATCTATTCAACTGATGGTGAATAGCATATGAGCTATTTCTAAACTTAGCTATCATAAACTGCAGTGCTGAATCAATGAGGATGCATGTATCAATGTAGTACGATGTTTTTAACTCTTTCAGGATGATACAAAGAAGTGGAATAGCTGAGTCAAATGGTACCACTTGTTTTAGTTTTTTTGAAGAATCTCAATATGGATTTTCATCTGGATTATACCAATTACTCCACCACCAACAATGGAAAAGGATAGAACCCAATGGATTTATTGATGAATTTTACCAAACCTAAAGAGAAATAGTCTTAATGTGCTTCTCAGTGAAGCACATTAGTGAATATAGCAATACCCTGATTTTAAAACAAGATAAAGTCTCAACAAAAATAAAACAAAATGGAAACACAGACTAATACTTTTTTTTTTTTTTTTTTTTTTTTTTTTTTTTTTTTGTGGAACCGGGAGTTAAACTCAGGCCCTTGCACTTGCCGGGGCAGTGTTTATTCCACTGAGCCATCTCCCTCACCCCCAGACCAATACTCTTGATCAACACACAAAAATCCTCAATAAAATCCTAGCAAACAAAAATCAACAGTACACTGAGAAGCTTATTCACTCCAACGAGGTTGATTTTTAGTCTGGTGATGAAAAAATAGTTCAACATATCTAAGTCAATAAATGTAATACACCATGAATGTAGTGAAAAAGATCGCACAGTCATCGCTTCAGAGATTTTTATCAAACTCTCTGACAAAGTCAGACATCATTTCACTGCAAAAAAAAAAAAAAAAAAAAAACTGTGAAGAAATTATTAGGTAAAAATCTTACTTCAAAGTGATAAAAAGTATGCATGACAACCTCACAGACAATATCTTAGTAAGTGAAGAAAAAACTGGATTAATTTCCTTTTAGATGAGTAATAAAACCAGTGTGTCCTTTCCCATCACCCCTTTTCTATACAACACTTGAAATGTCAGTCAGAGCATTAGGACCAGAGAAATAAAATGAAATGCAAATAAGAGAGGAAGAGGTTAAATTATCTTTATTTGAATATATGATTCTTCACATAGGAGGACCAGAAAATGCTTTAGAGCTGATTAAAAAAAAACTTAGCAGAACACAAGGATACAAAATCAACGCAATCAGAAAACAAGTTTTAGTATACCATACCAATAATAATCCCACAGAGAAATCAAGAGAGTGATTTCATTCTCAATAGCTTCAAAAAAATAAAAACTCTAGAAATCAATAAATCATAGAGTAAAAGACCTCTACAATAAAAATTACAGAATACTAATAAAAAATGCATAGATACAGTATTAGAAAATATAAATGCCTCCCTTGCTCATAGATTGGCAGAACTAATATTATTAAAATGGCTATATTATGGAAAGCAATGTACAGAATCAATGCAATTCTGGTTAAAATGCCAACAACATTCTTCACAGGGCTAGAAAACATAATGTCCAAATTCATGTGGAATCATAGAAAACCTAGAATAATCAAAGCAATCAGTAGCCAAGTGAACACCGGACGCATCCCAATGTGGATCTCAGTTTATACTATGAAGCCATGATAATAAAAACAACTTAGAGCTGTCACAAAAATAGACGCAGGGGCCGGGGAGATGGCTCAGTGGAATAAGTGCTTCCCTGGCAAGCACAAGGGCCTGAGTTCAATCCCCAGTTCCACCAAAAAAGAAAAAAAAATAGAGACACAGAACATTGGAATATAACATAAGACTCAGAAAGGAAGCTGTGTACCTGTGATTATCTTTTTAAAAAATAATTCTGGGAAAACTGGATACCCATATGGAGAAGGTTACAACTAGATCCTTACTTGGTATTTTGTATTAAAATCAAGTGAAAATGTATCAAAGACCTGAAATAAAACCAGAAACTTCAACACGGGTAGAAGACAACATTAAACACACACACACACACACACACACACACACACACACACAATTTGAAGACACAGAGACAGGTAAAAACTTCCCAAACAGGACTCAAATTGCCCAAAAGTGATAACAAGAATCATCAAATGGAGTTTCATCAAGTGAAAAAGCTACTGCACAACAAAATAACACAGCAAGGTGACAATCTACAGAATGGGAAGAAAAGTCATTGCTGGATACTCCCAGGAAAGAGGATTGATTTGCAGAGCATAAAGTAACTACCATTCCAAAACAAATAAACTAATCAAAAATTCACAAATGATCAGAACAACCACTTCTCAAAAGAAATGAAAAATGTATGTACAAAAGTTTTAGTCACTAGAGAAACACAAATCAAAACTACATTCACAGCCCATCTCACCTAGGCTAAGTGATGAATAAAAGCATCAATGAATGTTAACAAGGACATGGGAAAAAATAAATCATCCTGTGTTATAGATAGGAATGTAAAGTAGAACAAGCATGATGAAAATCTTTAAAAACTAAAATAATTTGACCTAGCTATACTACTCCAAAGTACATTCTTTAAAAATTTAGGTATATTACAGCAATCCATATATACTTGTGTTTATAGCTATGAGATTCACAATAGCCAACCTAGGCATAAAACCTAGATGCCCATCAACAGATGAATGGATAAAGAAAGCATGATATTATTCAGGTTTTCAAATAATGAAATTAGGGAGAGCCAAATAGCTCAATGGATTAAAGGGCCTGCAAACAGGCACAGCGGCCGGGGTTTGATCCCTGGGCCTGCTGTGCTAGCCCTGCACCCTGGATACACTGAGACTTCAATTGAGATTGCGCATGGTGGTGCGCACCTGTATCCCAGCTCTTGGGAGACCGTAACAGGCAATCTAGTAGTGAGACCCTGAGCACGCTATAGACCCTTAAAATACAGAAACAAAGAGTAAAAGCAAAAACAAATAAAAAACAAAGGCTGAAACAAAGCAACATATAACAACACAAATTGTACAGAATTTCAAAATAAGAATAGAAACTTAACAATGGTTGTTTATTATATATTGTTATCATCAAATTTGTTGCTCAGACTACCACATATAAGTATGCAAGACTGGTCAAATAATTAAACATTAACTCTACCTTTCAACAGACCTTAATTTTTTTCTTGCACTTTTTACTTTATATTTTTAAATTTATTTCAGAGAGTATAATAATAATTGATAAGGCATTAGAAATGGTACACATTTAGTACACAGGATAGCTGAGATGATGGCGCTACTAATTTCCATCAATTTTTTAAAAGTAGCAGTTAATGTTTAAAATTTTTACTCTGACTAAATCTATATGCTAATATTCACAATCTGAGCAACTATATCACGAACAGCAAAGTGCAATACAAATACCACAGTTTAATACCTCTCAAGTGATTTTAAAACCAGGAGCAAATGATTGGGCTTGCATTTGGCTGGTGGGGGAGCAGGCTTATAGAAACACGAAAAATAGATGGTTGGCAATTAAAGCAAACTACTCAACAAGTCAGGTGATTCTTACCCTGATGACATAAGTGAAGATGAAAGCTGGAATTCATGTAGGTGCAGTGTGTGCACACAATTCAGAATGGATGAACATGAAGCCAATTGATAGGACTAATGAGGACTAGGAATGGGAAAGTACCTGAACCACTGTTCCTAGGGTGTGGAGCTGAGGGTCTTCTATAGGTTGTGCCTATTAAAGAAGGAAGGAAAATCTAAATATTAGCATACAGTCCCACCAATGCATCAAGTTCCAAGAGGCTTGATGACAAAGCTAAATCTTTGTACAAAGTCACTGTCTAAAACCATGGGATTTAGAATGAAGACTTGGATCACAGATTTTCCCAGAGCTGCTGATGAATTGCCCTAGGTTCTTTTTAAAACTAATAGTGGGGGACAAAAAGAGAGACAGAATTAATTTCTCCAAATCTTAAACAGTAGATTTTAGGTCTCTGTGTGCAAAATAATGATAAAGTAATGAAAGAGTGGCGTGGAAATGGAAGATAGCCAATGGTAAACTGCTACAGAATCTGAACATACAATGTATCTTATTATTTGGCTCTCCTGAGAAGTAGACATCCATATGGGAATAGAACTGCAAGAATTTTTGTTAGGGTATTTAAATGCCTTTGCAGGAGAAAGGGTGAGGGCTGAGCAGGAAGTGTTTCATGCTAGAGCTCTTTTAAGAAAGTTCTAATCAAACTGAGCAGGGATCCCTGACACAAATAATATTGGTAAGAGAAGGGCTCACACTCAGTGTGGAGTACAGAGTGGGTTGGAGGTTGCGGTGTTTACGAGAAAAAGTGTGCAGGACAGCAGCTGGTGCTGTCAGCCAGGGTGCTGGCAGCCGACGTGAGCACTGCCTAACTTTTTCTGCCCCAGTGACATCTGGCGATCAGAGATTCTGAGGAGAAAAAGGCAAAAACATAAGAACTATAAATGATACATTTAAAATATAGGAAGAAGGAAAGCTTTAGAGAGGAAGACATAGTCACTTCATACAGGTTTTTAAATTCTGAAATCTATTTCATCATTATTATGATTATTATTATGATTATTATTACTATTTTATCATTTGACAGCATATTAATGCAGTTGGCATTCCTAATCTATAATACAAATTTTTACTTTGGCCACATCTTTCTCTAAACAAAAACAACAGTGTTGCCAGTAAAACACAAAATTTACTACATTTTCTTTTTTAATTTTTTTAAAGAAAATACAAAATAGTAATACAAATTAGAAATGATTCAGAATTTCACTAAACAAAATAATATGAATTTGACAGTATTTGTTGTAGCACATCATGTTGTCTTCAACTTAGTTGTTCAGATTAGCAGATACATGAATATAAAATTAGAACAAGAAAAAAATTATAACAAATTAAGAAAAGAGAAAAAAGAAAAAAATCATAAAAAAGACAAAATATAAAGCATTCTGTTCCATAGACCAGCAGAAAGCCACAGTACAATTATCCAAGCCATCCTACATCCATACATTTTATTGTATGTTATTCTAAACAGAAATCAAACACTTTTTCTTCTCTACACCGTATGCCTAAGTTAAAGAACATTGGTTATCCAAGTGCTACATTGCCAAAAGTCATATTGGAAATCTCTTTAAAAATACCTTTTTTTTTTTTTTTTTTTTGGACAGGTGTACACAGCGTAGACTGAACTCATAGTGATCCTCCTGTTTACAACCTCCCAAATACTGGGATTATACGCATGTGCCACCACACCCAGTCTCAATAATCTCAATTGTCATCTCAGTGCACCCCGGGGGCGGGGCCAGCATGGAAAGTCTGGGGAGGGAACTCCCAGCCCCTGCGTCTGCCTAAGCAGGTCCTTTAATGCACTGAGCTATTTGACTAGCCCATGACTTCTCTTTTCAATTCATGATATTATTGTTTTGCCATACAAGTTCATAAGTGCATCCAAGATCTTTCTTCAAGGGAACCCATGGCTGCAAAAATGTAGACTGACAGCTCCAGCTACTATAGCTTCAGATCCAACTCAGCACTGACACCAAGGAGTCCCTTCCTCCAAAGCTTAGTTTCATCAGTGGCTAAATGTGGCATGAGAACTCTAGTCACTCTGGATCCCTTGGTGGGTAGCTGTGCTCTAGAGCTGCCCCACTCTCTAAAAGATATCTTTTGTGAATTGTGCTATCTAAAACATGTCTAGATATTCCTCCTTTCTAAGAAAACTGGAAATTTAACACATAGTCTGGGTGTATCTGGGTGATGTAGTTGAAAAAATCTAGAACGTCCTGATTCCTTGAAAAGATAAAACTCACCCCCATCTCCTTAAATTCCCAACCCTCTACAATCTAATCCAGATAAACTCTTGGTAACTGTGTAATGGCTAATTTTGTGTCAATCTGATTAACTCAGGTATTTGGCTTAGCTGTTTGTGTTTGTGATGATGTTCCCCATGACTCCTTCTCTGATTAAGTAGAGTTGTTCAAGCGCATTGTTGTCCTTGGTGTAGATGGCCATCAACCAGTAAATAGGGGCTTGGATAGAACAAAAACTTGAGAAAGAAATAATTCTCTCTCTCTCTTTCTCTCCATATAAACTGTGGCATGAATCTTCTGTCTTCAGATTGCAGCTTAAATCATCAGCATTCTTGCCATCAGCACTACGGACTCTAAAGTCTTCAGACTCAGGCTGGAATTATATCCAGGGTTCTTGTTTTCAGGCTTTCAAATTGGACTGATACTATATCTCCATCTCTTCCTGTATTTCCCTTCTTGCAGATTGCAAATTCTGACACTTCTTACCCTCTCTATTCACACATAACTGTTCTTCATCAGAACTCTGTCTAGAAAACCTGTTTTCTAGAATGCTTTCATGCATGATTTAAAAAAAAGAAAAAACTGTAAGTCCACATGAGCTAGAGGAACTACACTATTTACCTCAGCAGGAGCCAGGGAAAGTGTGCTCAATTCTAGATGTTTCTTTGGTGGACCATAAATTACACTGTAATATGGTAACTGTAAGAAAACAAACATAAACATGCAGTAAAATGCATGGTAGTAAGACACATTAGTGAATGTCATGCAATAAAAAATATAAGAAAGCAAGTGGGTAGATCGTCCAGTAGAGCAGATTCCAATTTAAATGAGGAGGGTATTTGATACAAGATTTAAACTAAGACTGAGTTGAAGGCAACAGAAATGTATGAAGTTTATACTCTAACATATTTGAGTCAACAACATGCCACTTATGTGGAAAGATAGTACAAAACCCCATGAGAGAATTAATGGTACAATGAAAACAAGCAAAGACAAAAGAAAAGGATGGCTGCTTCAGGGAGCTTTACATCACCAACAAAACACCTGAGAAAATCCGCTGAAGAAAGATAGATTTTGGATCAGCCTTTCTCAGATTTCATTCCATGGTCACTTGGCTCTGCTGTGTGTGGGTCCATGGTGGTGTAGAATGCCATGACAGGAAACGTGTTTCAGAACAGACAAGAGTGTTTCATGACAGACAAGAGTAAGGGTGTCCCTAGGTTACTTTTCTCTCATTGCTGGGACAAAATAGTTAAGACACAGATTAGGAACAGTTTATTTAACTCATAGTTTGTGGAGGTTTCAGTCCATACCCAGCTGGCTCCATGGCAGAGCAGCACCTGGCAGAGGGCAGCAATTCATGGTGGCAGCAAACCATAAGACCAAAGGGAGGAGTCAAAGCAACAATGGCTACAGAGAGCAAGTCTGTCTCCTTTATGTTGCACTCAGGTTATCTGCCCCAAGCCATGTGTAGCCCTCACAGTCATAATCCTAGCAGCACTCACACCCATAATCCCAGTGGAGCATGAGTTCATCATGAACTCTAGAAGTCCATTCTATGACTTCATGAGGCTTTGGGGCAATAACTAGACATAAACCATAAAAGGGGTGAAGGAGGGGGAGTCATGAAGAAGGGAGTGAGGAAATATGGACCCTTCAGAAGCATTCCTTTCACTGACCCATTGATAAGCTACACCCCTTATCAATAACCTACTTAGCTATGCACCCATTCCATGGATTATTCCCCTGAGGAGGACAGAACTTCCGTGGTCCAAATACCTCTCTAGGCCCCATCTCTCAGCATGGCTGCACCAGATGTCAAGACTTCCACATGTAAATATGAGGCATGTTTTAAAACCAAAATGTTTCCAGTGATACAGGAAGACAAATGCCATCTTTAAATATTTTTCTCATAAAACTTTGATTTTTATGCAGTGGTGTCACATTTTTTGTGTTGTTTTTTCTTTTTTGGGTTTTTGTTGTTGTTTTTCTTTTAATTTTTTTAGGGAAGGGTCTACAGGGTGTTCAGGGTCTCACTAGTAGATTGGACTCACAGTGATCCGCCTGTCTACAGCCTTCCAAGAGCTAGGACTATAGGCACGTGCCACCACGGCCCCATCTCAATGGCCATTTTAGCACTTCCCAGGGACAGGCCCCAGGATCGAGCCCCTGACGCCTGTGCCTGATGTATTTGGCAGGCCCCATTATTTGTTTAATAATGAAAGAATCAGTGAATCTATTCCAGAATCAGTAAATAAAAGATTTAAAAAATTTAATATAAGTGAAATTTATTTCTAAGTTGTCTTCCTTAAGATATTAATGTGGACTTTCTTTTATTTTTAAAATATTTATTTATTTATTTATTTGACACAGGGTCTCCCTACGCAGCTCAGTCATAGGCTGGGCACCGCATCCTGTTTTGGGGCGGCAAGGTGCAGTGCACCTGGGCTTCTGGGGCCAGCACGGGTGCAGCACCAGAAACCTTGGGCCCCTGCGCTTCCAGACAGGCACTTAGAGTACCCTGCCATCTCCACAGCCCAAGGATTTTCTTTAAGCCCTGTGGTAAGAAAACACTATTTATAATATGTTGTATACTAACATAACTGCTTTCCTCTTGAACTGTAAAGCTCAGCTGATTGTCTTTTGTATAGTTCATGCTATTATTAATCTTGTGTTTCTAAGACAACAATGGGAATATTTTTTGAATGTATTAAGGAATATCCTTAGTACAGGCAACAAAATCCCTCATTCTATGCTTATTAATTTTTACTGAAGATCTTTTATTTTCAGCACAGGATTTATAGAAATGATATTTAAACTACTTGTTTCCAATCCTCAGCTTCTTGATTTTCCTCCTTTTTGAATGGCTAGATTTCACTTTCTTCTGCAATATATAATTTGTCTCCCCCCATACCTAGTGCAGCCAGTTATATAAAATTAGTGTATCAGTCCTTAACTCAATCATGGAAAAATGTTTTCCTTTTCATTACTATCTCCCAAAGTAAACTCAAACTTCCCTTTGAAATGGAAGGACATCTTGTTCCAGTTCAAAAAGAACCATTTTCCCCTGAAGCTTACATCATAGGCTGCTAGCTTCATATTTAACTATATAGTATTTTTATATCTAAATTTTCTTCCTTATTTTTTCTGTGTATAGGGATTCCTCCCAGTCCAAGTCCTTTGCACAAAAGAATGTATGCTGATGAAGAATTGCTCTCCAGGAGATATGAGTTAGAGTTGTCCATAGTCAAAAGAAAGAGCACCTGTCCAATAATTGTATGGCTAGAAAGAAAGAGATTTATTATGAGAGATTAGGTTAAGCAATTATAGAGGCTCAAGGGTTCCATAATCCAGCACCTGGAAGCTGCAAGCCAAGTCAAGCCAGTGGTGTGGTCCAAGTCAGAGGCCTGAAAACTAGCAACACCCATGTCCAAGGCAGGAGAGGATGTATTTCCCAGTTTAAGCACAGAATGTACTCTCCTTTCTTTTTTTTTTTTTTTTTTTTTGTTCTTTTTGGGTCTTCACAGATAAGGGTGATAGTAATTCAGCCTATCAATTGAAATGCTAATATCTTCCAGAAACACCCCTGTTACAGGGAGTTGGAAATAATTTGTTACTAGTCAGCTGAGCTTCTTCACCTAGTCAGGTTGAAGCACTATGTGATAATTCCCAATGAGACAAACCCATGTACTCATATAGCACTCTCCCAGTACCTTGTTACCTTCCTACAACATGGCCACCGAATGATAGCAAACAAAGTCTCGAGGAATCTACTTGCTTTCCAATGCCTGGGTGTCTCCATTTCATCCTAGTTCCCCCTCAATAGTGCTCCTATTCATTTTTCTTCCTTTCCGCTCAGTCCTACTTTATGACAATAGTTTGCCTTTGTCCTCAATCTTGGAAACAACCCCCATGCTCATCAACTGAGGAATAGATTTAAAAGATGGTATTTTTACACAACGGAGTAGTATTCAGCTATAAAAATATAAATTCAAGGCCTTTGTAGATAAATGGATACAGCTAGAGACTATATCAGTAAGTTAAATGAATCAGATCCACATGTGCAAATACGTTATCTCACTACTGTGAGAACCTGAAAGAGTAATGAAAATCTAAAGGGTATAACAGACACTGTGAAAGGGAAAGAAATTGTTCTATGGAAAATATACCACAAATAAGTTTTTGAAAACATCCTGACATACATTTATTTCCAGGAAAATAGAAGGATTATATTGAATTACAACTTAAGATAAGTTCATTCTTCAGACAAAATCCTGGCAGAATCATACTTTCCAACCAACATGACTATATTGGTATTTCTTCTGCACATAGACTCTAATAAGTTTTTTCATACCTCCATCTAGGAAAAGGGACAGGGTTTGCTGGGACTGTTCTGTGTTTAATATTTTTCTTTATTTTCTTAGAATTACTTCTCCAAACAAGCTCTATGTACCGTTCTTCTGAATTCGTTACAAAAACCCTTTAGTTAATACAATGTAAGCAATATTAGACTATTTGTTGGTATATTTTCTTCAATATATAATTTAATTTGCACAACTGCTAAATAATTTACAAACCAGCAGCCACAAATAAATTTTTTCAGTATCTAAACATCCTGCCCCATATGAATTTATCATTAATACAAAAACTATATTTTTTGATCCATGTAGTCCAAATTATTATTACTTGGGGTAAAATGCAAGTTGTGTGAGGCTATTCATTACTATTACTTGAGCTCATTCTTCCTACTATTTGAAAATTCATGAATTCAGTCATAGAATATGTGTGTAACAAAAATATAGATGTATATACATAAAATGATACATCTTGTTTCTTATTTCCTTTTTTTTATTTTAGAGAAGGGTCTACAGGTGCTCAGGCTCTCACTACTAGATCAGACTCATAGTGATCTGCCTGTTTACAGCTTCCCAAGAGCTGGGATTACAGGCACGCACCACCATGCCCAGTCTCAATTGCCACTCCAGCGTGCCCTCTGGGGCAAGGCCAGCAGGGCAGGTCACGTGATCGAAACCCCAGGACCTGAATCTGCTTGCAGGTGCTTTAATACACTGAGTTATTTGGCTGGCCCTCTCTTTCTTATTTCTTAATACACCCTTGACTTCATTCTAAACAAGAAATAGTTTTTATAAATAGATTTGATTCACAGAAAGTATATTAGTACTCAGAATAATATAAAATTTAAGGAAAACAAAACTTTAAAATGATAGACTTAAATGGGCAGTAAGATAACTTCATGCAATTTGGAAATATTTTGCTATATGATAATTAGGGATATTTTATCAAGAAAATTAAACTAATAAACTCATATCTAAAATTACAGTATTTTAGTCTGCGTCTCTGAGTTGAATAAAGTTTTAAACAGATGTGAGCAGTTTGTGAACTTAAACCTACACCTGTACTCTTTGTAACTTAATTCTCAGTCATCTTTTATAATTAAAAATAAATTGACAAGTCTGCCTTGACGTTTGATTTTCTACACTGAGAAATGAATGAGCAAATGCAATCACTACATAGAAAATTAGAAAAATGTATGCCTTTAATGTATTTTTTGCATCAAACAATTTGATTTTTTTGGAAAAGATTATATTCTTTTCTAAAACATTGGTAGAACAAAACCATTCACTATGTTTTTAAATAGTTGTTTTTTAATATTGCTTAGTATTGCTCATTTCAAAACTCTCCTCACTTTTAAAAAGTCATCTCCAGTTTGCAAACAAATAATGCACCAGACATGTAATATACACATGATAGTTATACATGATAACTATTACCACACATGCATAGTGATTTCTGAGATCCAACTTAAAACAATGACTCTCTGAAAAGAATGTAGAAAATTTGACTATTTTATATTTTAATTGTTTCAACAAGAAAAAAATGCAGTTATGCATTAGAATTCAGTAATTTAGTCAACTCTGGCCATGTCCATGGAATTGTTCTGTTTCATTTAGAACATTTTGAGTGGTATTTTCTCTTCCTCCTCCTCCTCCTCCTCCTTCTCCCCCTCCTCCTCTTTCCCTTTTTTCTCCTCCTCCTTCTTTCCTTTGGCTTCAGCAATTTCCTTGACACTCTTTTTCATAGTTCTTCAGTTTAAACACAAAGTTCACGCACAGAAAGCCTTGGGTAGACACACTTTAAATGAGTACAGAGGAAGAGCTGAGGATCTAACCTTATCCCTCTAGGGGCAGCAGCTGCAGTGCAGTAGTAGCAGTAATATATGTAAGGACTGGGAAGGAATGTGAACAGGAAAAGTCAAAGTGCCAACCAGACAATGTGAGATTCTACATGAAATGTAAGAGTATTGAATGTTAGGCCCATAATAAAATGATTTTTGGGGAAATAATGCAGAGCAGTGCCTACCCCCAACCTTTTTAGTATCAAGACTGCTTTCATAGCTGACAATTTTCACAGGCTGGGGTGGGTCAGGCAAAGATGACTTTGGGTTGATCCAAGCAGCTTTACAATTATTGGGCACTTTATTTGTTATTACTGCCTTGTCACATATAATGAAATAATTATGCAACTCACAATAATATAGAGTCAGGGAGATCCCTGAGTTTGTTTTTCTGAAAGTGGATGATCCCATCTTGGGCTAACATAAGACAGTGACACTCTGAATGTTCTGCTAAATCCAGTCTGCACCATAATCTTGTTTTGCTTTCTGTAGAGAAAAGGTAGAGAGGTTTGGTGGAAAGAGGATAGTCAATCACTTGCAGACTCATGTAAAACCTTACTAGTGAGTGGTAAGTGACAATTAAGCTGCATCTGCAGTGGGCTTTGCAGTGGCAAGGGAATTGATGCTCTTCAATTGTATGGCTAAATCTGGTAGCAGAGTGTAAGTTAGAATCCAGCATTTTATTTTAAAACACCCACAGCCCACCAATTATTTTATTATTTTATTTAAAGTTTTTGCCTCTGCCAGTTTCCTATGCTATGCACTTGTCTTAGTCACAATTTGCTAAGCTCAAGGGCTAAGCCTAGCAAAAATGAACAAACACAAATGTCACTGAAGAATTTCACAGAAAAGGGAAAAGGATTCAATAATATGACAGCACAGGACTCCAAGGCTACCTTTGAAAAAAAATACTAAGAGTCCTACTTGAATTACAGGCTTATTACAAGGGGGTGATTAGCATTCTTTGACTTTTTTCTATAAAATATGACAATAAGCTATCCAGTGAAAATGTGAAATCTCAATATTTCTTTGTTGCCTGAAGCCCAAGCAACTTATATTAGACTAGAATTTGAGTTTTTCAAAAGAAAAATATGTGAACACGCAAAACCAAAGCAATTACTGAATGCCACTTCGTTGAATGTTCCACATTGGAATCATCGTTCTTAGTGGCTAACTCACATTACTAAAGTTAAGAAGCATTTAATTATTGGTCAAGTGTTGATCCTGTCTGCTGCTAAGGATATTCGTTGTGAGGTTTTCAGAGAGCCTGTAGTTCAAAGGGTGGCAGGGTGGCATTTGCTCCCTTGGGGCCAGTGCCGTACCTGCACAAACTGATGGGCTGGCAGAGGATACTGAGGCACGGTTCCTAGAGAGAGTTAATGATCTGCTGTGACACGCATTCTAGGTTGACAGATTACCCATGTGCAATCAAGGCAACAATCGTTGTTTCCCTGTGACATATTTTCCGGGAGGATAGGTTTGAGGATCTCTTATGTACAATTTTGTTGCCCACTGCATGTACAGATCTATTCAAATCTTCAAGTGAGATATCAGAAAAACTAAATTGATCATTTTCTGTCAGTATACACACAGAAGAAAGAGTGGTGGCCATGACTGAGTAGCCTGTTTTTACTGAAGTAGCCTTCTTTTACCAAAGAAGTTGCTTCTGTAACGTGAGTCTTTGCACGGCCTTAACAATGGAGAGATGCTGCCTAGCCAATAAAATACATCCTAGCTTTAAAAATCTTTTGCAGGATCTGATTAAAATTATCAGCTACATTAAGGTACATTCATTAAGTCACTTATATTCGAGTGTGAGGAAATGGGCACAGAGTGCATACAGTTCTTACACACAAAGTGAGACGGCTTTCTGAAGTAGTTCACTGACCAGAGTTTTTGAGTTACAAAAGCTCCTCCAGACATTTCTTTTTAAGAATAGTAGGATCTGGCAACACATGTTAGTGACACGAAGATGGTTGCAAAGCTTACACTTTTTTGTGTGATTTATTAAACCTGCTCAATGAACTCGATCTGTCACCCCAAGGAGGATGACAACTGTACTCAAATTGGCAGATAGCAAAGCTGCACTTGAAGCCAAGTTGAAATTATGATGGTGATGAGTGAATGATGGAGTTTTTGATGTTTGTATAGTAGCAGAGAATCTGAGAGTGATTGAGCCAGGGTCTTCTTTCTCTGAGATCCTGCATGATTACCCATCTCTGTTTTCAGAGTTTGAATGTTACCTCCTGATCAACAAAGATCCCAAACAAGGGAGAAATGGATTTGGGACCCATTTGTGAAAATACCAAGTGGGTCGACTTTTTCTGGACTAGAAGGGGGTCAGCTGCTAAGATTGCAAATGATAGTGATTTGAAATGTGTGTTGAGACAACTGACATTTGTCTATTACATTTAAGATTGAATATCTTAAGATTGTCTTAAAGTACTATGGACCCTGCTTCCATTTCCAGCATTTTATCTTTGTAAAGTCAGGCTTTCTGTAGAGAAAAGGTAGAGAGGTTTGGTGGAAAGAGAGGATAGTCTCTTCTTTGTATTTGTAGCTACTTCTAAGTGCTGGGATGGTGAGCTAAGAACATCAGGCTTTAGCTACCCAGACACTGCTCAGTGGAGAGTCCTCTCATGGGACCTACAGTAGCATTCTCCTTCCTGGTGGAGCTAAAGCCGTGCCTCGCCTCACAGGAGGCAGAGCTCAGGTGGTCATACACAAGCCAGGAGACGCTGCAGATCCAGATGGAGGCTTGCTCACACACCCAGCCTCCTGCTGTGCAAACAGTCCCTACAAAGCCAAGCGTCAGCATGAGGTGATGCTCTGGAGGGTGGGGACATTTTATGTAGAGGACATTTGCAAATGTATTTGCTACAAATAACGACCTACCATGTTCACAGAAGAGTTTTCTGTATGCATCTAACTCCTGAAAAATATGAAGAAATCCAAAGTCTAATTAATCTAGTCTGACATTTATTATGAACGAATGTTGATATGGAGAGAAATTAGGTTTTATGTGACCGTTTTGGAAAAATCTTTATTTGCTCATTTATTCATTCAGTTTGGAACATATTACAATAAAGAAATCTGTGTGTGTATGTGTGCGTGTGTATGCGTGTGTGTATGTGTGTGTGTATGTAAAGAAAAGTGATAAAACTAATTGAACATATTACAGCAAAGAAAATGCTTTTCAGTGCAAGAAAATAAAAGCCTATGGTAGCATTATAAGTAGATAAACAGTGCTTGCTTCAGCAGCACAAACACCTTAAATAGGTAAATGCACAGAAATCAAATCACATGCAAATATTTTAAAGCATATTTGACTGTCAAACACAGTGTGCCAATAAGATCTAACACAACAGATGTGCTTCCAGCAGATGCTAAAATTTCTGTAGTTTTATAGAACTATATCTTCTTACTTATTGGTAAATTATATCCATGTCTATTGATGGAAATCACAGACTCATTTCTCCAAAGCTTCAATTATGGTAATTAGTTCAAGCTAGAGACAAGCTGAGTTGACTGCATGTGTACCCTCACCACAGACAAGTGCTGCACGTAGTATGCAATAATTTGTGATTTATTCTTCTGAATTCAACTTTCTAAATTAATAAAAACTTGTAGCACATTTTGAAAACGTATCACTATCTTTCCACTAATGTTTAAAAATTATTCTCTTATTGGTCTTTTTCTTCTCTGTCCTTCCTAATATATTTTGAAAATTTCCTCAGCATCTTTGTTTAATGAGTTTCAGAAAAAAAGGTATCAGTCATAGAGGCCTGAATAATATTACTGTTAAGATGTGTGTGTGTGTGTGTGTGTGTTCACATGCATGCATACAAGCACACAAAGATAAAATGACACAACTAATTGGAGAGATATGAGCAAAGAAAGTACTTTTCAAACAAAGAAGGAAAAGCTCACAGGGAAGTAAATATACAGAAGTGAAACCTCATGCAAATATTATCACAATTACATAGTATCTAGATGTTTTTTAAATGTATGAAGAATCATCCTTCTATGTTGACTCTTCCATCTTAATTTTTATGCCAAGGCATATGTAAGGCATTCTGATATTTCCTTCATATTTATAGCTTGCCTTTTTAGGCATCAGGTTAAAATTACTCTAGTACATTTTATAGCATAAGCACACAAAAATCTCCTGGACTTGGACCTGAAGTAAGTTAGATGGAGATGATTGGAGAGTGGTGTGAAGATTAGGAATGAACATGCTGCTTGAGGTTCTTCACACTCTCTCCGGCATCTGCACAAAAGATGATGTCATTTAAAATAACTTTCTGCAGATATCACTCCTCTGCAAATACTTTTCCTACTCAGCTTCACATCAGCATGCATTCATCACAGATTTGTCATTAGACACAGTCTTGAGGCTGCGCGACCACTAATCATGGCCAGGACTTTCCATTAGAGCATTCCTTCTCTAATTCCACATTTAACTAAAACCTAGTTTTAAATTTAGAATCACAACATTTCTGTTTGAAACTGATGACATGATGTTTCCCTAACAAAGAGAAAATTTTATATGAATCATGATCCTTTGTACACTTAAATTATGACCAATCTATAGAGAATTCAATAACTCAAATGTGTATCTATCATATGCGTGGGTACAGGGGAGGAATTAGAAAGAGAGTAGGTGTGAAATGCTAGGCTAGCACACTCTTTGGAACATCCCACAATGCAATATCCCTTCTAGGAATCTAGTGCATTAATTAATTCTTTACTTAAGGTGTTCAGGTAACACAAGATCTTAAGATGAAGACCAGTATATACAAAGACAAAAGATAATTGTGGTCTCGAAAATATTTAATTACTATAATCAATAATGACTACAGAGAACGAACCTAAAGGTAGGCAGAGAGTCTGGTGTGCATTATACTTTTGTTTTAAGGGAACTTGATGTTTTGACCTCCAGAAAAACAGCTCTTTTATATGCTATTTATGAGCTTAAACTTTAACATATGATTCATTACTTACAGTAGAGTAGAAATATGACATAAATTTAAATATATAAAGTAAATCAAATTTGGAGTGATACGGCGGGAGCCCATTGTTTATTGCATCATATTATAGATAACCACAATAATTTCTATTTCCCTCCCAAGTGCACAATGGGCGCTTTTACTGAGCCACAGGATTTAAAAAAAAACATTTTATCATAGCTTCCAAAAGACTATAACACTGTATCTGTCTACTTGATATCAAAATAATGGTCCAAACCAAGCTTATATTTATTACATTACTACAAATATAAGTGTTATAACTTAGAGACTTTTGGATATGGAGCATAAGAATAAAAAGAAGTTTGGTGAATACTTAGAGAGATACAAAATGTGACAAAAAGGTCAAAATGTGACCAGCCACGGGAATAAGGCATCTGCATAACATGAAGTTTGGATGAACACTAGAATTCTGAGAAGCAGCTAGACGAGTCTACTTCTACACAGACACCACTGTGCTCTCCAGAGTCTGTCAATTCTAAAAGTCCCTGTGTATTCTGCATTTTTATGAAGAAAAGGAAATGAATAACAAAAGACCGGCATTTACTAAATGCTTTTTTAAATACCTGAACTTGTGCTGACGGAGTGCTGTAACTAAACTAGCTCTTTTAAAGTTCCTGACAGTAGTGCCAGTAGGGGAATTTCTCTTGTCCTCTTTTTGAAGGTGAGAAAACCAAGAAGGAAGGACTTGAAGAAAATTTTGAGTCAGACTTTCCTTAAAATACAGACACACTCTCCATGCCTTGAAAAAACCAAGATCACTGCTTTATCTGGAACATCTGTTTTATTTCAAACTACTGCGGGACAGAGTTATTGGGGTGTTTCTGATTCGTTTCTGTTAGTCTATGGGCATGTCTAGGGGAGAAATTTTGGTGTTTATTTTTGTTTTTATTTTATATCTAGTAAAATATTTATTTACATAGTATTTATCCCAAATACTCTGTATGGTTTTAGTTTCAAGGCTTTACACTGTTGTTTAAATTATACTCAGCAAAATTGCCCACCACTTTTTTCCAAGTCTTTCTCAAAATACATATTTATGTTTCTTGGTCAATGGCATTTATACCCTATAATATTTTCTTAGAAAAATGAAAAATTTATTTTATGTATATTGATGTTCCCTGTCTATACACATTATTTTACTTTTTAAAAATGTACACATTCCCAAATTGTTTTACTTGTACTGCCTTGTAAGATTTGTCACATAACCAGACTTGCATAAGCACAGTCACAATCAGGATACAGAACAGTTCTAACACTCCCAAGAAGTATGCTCTGATGTAGCCTCTTTGCAGACTAGCCTGGTTCGACACTCTTATCTTGGGAAACAATTGATCTATTCCTTTTATTCATACTGATGAAAGTAAATTTATTTTTTTATTAATTTTACTGAGAAACAAATACCAATGAGACAGTATCAAAACTGATTAGTAGGACAGTTTCAACAATTAATGCAATGCATATTGTTGCCTTCTTAGTGGTTATTCATAGTACAAGACACAAACATGATATCCTGTTCACAAACACTATTAGTACAATTCTTTCTTCTCATTGAATTAAGAGAAAGTAGCTGTATATCTATCCTAACTATTTTGTATATACAGATACAAAATGGTCCTTCATTTGTATCCCTTTTTTGTTTAGTTTTGTCAGGGGTGAATACCCTATAATATTTTATGTGGCACATTTTAACATAAAATACCTCATGTTCTAGTGCCCTTTTGCTTACTTCCTAGTGTTTGCCTTATTTACCTTATTAGAGCTTTAGCATTACTAACTTGGTTAATTTGTGGTGACAGCTATTTCCCTTAAGAAATGACATCTGCCCTTAGAAATCTGACATTTTGTTCCAGTGTTACTCTACAATTTCATAATTATAATTTCATGGTGAGTTTTAAATGTAGATATAGTCCATTTCTAAGGAAAGATGACTTGACTTTAAAATGTTACTCATCTTATCACCCTTCATATATTCTTGCACTGTTCTTTGGTTCTTTTAACCATTCAAACTATCCAATAAAGCTTTTTCCTGTTTCTGACTGCATGGAGGCAGCTCATACATCTGAGACACCCCAGCATTAGGACTTTTCTTTGCACACCTGAGGCTGCCGGCTGCAGCTCTACAGCTGTCATCATGCTGCAGAATGAATATATTGAATTACACCATAAATACTATGGGTACTGCTTGGGTTACCATTAGAAAAAAGAGAAAGAAGAAACATCAAGAGGCTCATGAACATTCAAAGAAGAAGAAAAAATGATTGGTCTGAAGTTTAAGCTCTACCACAAACAGTGTCATACAGAGAAAATACAAATGGAGACTATCCAGATGCATGAAAAGAGAAGCACCAAACAAAAGAATGATGAAAAGACTCCACAAGGAGCAGTTCCTGCCTACCTGCTGGGCAGAGAAGAACAGTCTCATGCAAAAGTACTTTCCAACATGATTAAACAAAAATGAAAAGACAGGAAAACAGGAAGCTCCTCTGCCCAAAGTTCATGACCAAGGAGAAATGGAAGTATTAAAAGTTATGAAAAAAGAAGGCATGCACACAAATGTTCTTACAATGTTAGCTAGACATTGTACAGGAAGGAGAAAAAAGAAGGTATGGTAGAGGATAGTTACTAAAGTCTGCTTTCTTGGAGATGGATTTACAAGAAAACCACCTAAATATGAAAGATTCATTAGGCCAATGGGCTTACATTTTAAGAAGGCCCATGTAACAAATAAAAACAACACATCCTGAACTGAAAGCCACCTTTTGCCTGCAAATACTTGGTGTGAAAAAGAATCCTTCATTGCCACTGTATACAGCTTTGGGTGTTATAGCCAAAGGAACAGTAATTGAGGTGAACCTGAGTGAGTTGGGCCTTGTGACACAAGAAGGCAAGGTTATTAAGGGTAAATATGCCCAAGTAACCAGTAATCCTGAAAATGATGGATGCATCAATGCAATCTTACTAATTTGAGGATGTTTCATACAATAACTTCTTACACTTATTGAAGACTACAGACCAATCAGGAAAACCATAAATTAAATACTGTTGAACAACTTTCATGACTATATTCATCAAGAAAACAATTAAATTGTAAAAACATTGAAATATCCCAGATTTACAAATTGGTCTTTTACTAGGGGTCTGCTAAGGGCTTACATGTTAGTGAGATTGAACCTTTTGAAAAAGTAAGCATCAGTCTTTGCACTAAAGAGTGGGTACTCAACAACACAGATCTCTCATTCCTAAAAAGCCACGAATATCTAAATGCAGTGCAAACTTAATTTAGGGGTCTAGGGCTAGGAAATCTGCTGCAGTCTATTCTATATCATCATTAATCATTAGTCCCCAAAAGAAGTAATGTTCAAGTTCAGTACCAACATAGTCTGATTATAATACTTTAAGAATGACACTGAAAGTTTATTTAGATAATTCCAACTTAGTTGCACTAATGCCCTGAAAAGAAACTTTATTTACAGTTAAATAGTATGTGAAGGTTATATATTGGGTGTGCATCTCAAGTTTTGTGATCTGAACTAAATGGCCATGGCTTGAAAAAAAAAAATATCCAGGAAATAAGAACTCAGACTAGAGCTCTTACACATGTTTAAAATAAAGCATGGAAGCCTGGGAGATGGCTCAGTAGAATAAGCACTTCCTTTGCAAGAATAAGGGTCCAAGTTAAATCCCAAGTTTGGCCAAAAAAATAAAACTAAAAAAAATAAATAAATAAAACATGGAGAGGTAGTATGTATCTATAAAATGTAAAAAACAACGTTGCTCATAGTACTTTCTGAGAAGGTATTTTGTAAAATGTAACTGCAATGTAAATGTAAGGTATTACTGCACTAGAAATTATAAAATGACCCACCAAAATTTAAGTCTACTGTTTCTGGTGTATAGCATTGTTATGGCTTGTGTCTAGTTGTCCCATGCAGTCTTGGGGCAGCTTCTAGAGTTCGTGATTAATTCTTGATCCAGTCTCGCACTGTGGCTGTGAGTGCTACAGCTACCCTGGGGCAGATAATCTGCACACAAATGTAAGGAGTAGAAAGAGCCTTCCTAACACTCAAAGAGGTTTCTCTCCCTTTGCTCTTTTCTGTTTTCTGCTACCATGAATGGCTTCCTTCTGCCATGTGGTGCGCTGCCTTGGAGACACCTGATTATGGACTGAAACTTCCACGAACTGTGAGCTGAACAAACCTTTCCTTCCCTAATTTTGGGCATCAGGTATATTTTCCCAGCAATGAGAAAAAAGAAGTACCTGAGACAAGTATCACCCTTATCCAAAGTGATGGTTCAGAATCCACAAACCCAAATCATTCATAAATTTTTCCTGAGAACCTAACTAATAATTGTATGTGTAGAGCCTCATAATTTCATTGAAACTGCAAGTATCCTCACAATTGTTGTTTTGACAGGATGTTTGCAAGTGGCTTACCAGAGAGCATTACTCAGTTCTCCTTGCTGCTAATTGGCTGTTGCCCTATGACCCATCCCAAACAGATGCACTAGTATTCCTACATTACATAGGCTTCTGTCCTGCATGTAGCTATCTCAAATCTTCTTGGTTTTATTCTTAAAGCCTCAATATTCCTAAGGTACCACCAAAATGCTTTGCATTTTCTAAGACTTCAGAACTGCTTCTGCTAAGAAAGCATCAGCATTTTCATATTACACTAGACTCCCTAAATTGATGGAGTTAAATCCCTACAACATCCCTACAGATATGATCAGAAAAATGCACATAGATGTCTATTTTTATAGTTTAAATGCTATGTACGCTATGTCTCTCATGGTTATGTAATTTAATTTAATAAAATAGTATATTAATAAAGACTAAAAAGGTTCAGAGCAATGTCATGGAAATGGCAAATGTCCTCCAAAAATGTTCTCATCCTATTTTCCTATTATAGTCATAGAACAACAATCCTCCTTAAGTAGGCCTTCTAAGCCAGGAAACATGCTGACTTAATTCAGCTGGGCAGTCTCACTTGCTGTAGTTAGGTTTTATAGGGAAAATATTTAATATAGGACACATCATTTATAGGATTATTCTATAATATTAACCCAAAGAGTCAAATAGAAAGAGTGCACAAGATCTATCCCCATACTAGAGACCTAAAGAATCCCACTGAGGGTCTAGATCCTACAGCAATGTCCTGAATGAGTCCAGCTGAAGAGCTCGAGCCCTTACCAATGTCCTGCAGGAGTCCAACTGGAAGCTTAGAGTCCATAACATGCCAGTCTGCATCAAGGACTTATAGTAGAAAGGCACAAATGTCAGTGGTGGAAGCTAGAGAGTCTGTGTCAGTGGGATGGAAGATCTGTGCTGGCAGGTTGAAGGATTTGCACCATAGCCAAGAAGTGATGCTTGAGGTCCACCCAAAATGAGAAATAGCATCCTAAGAGACAGTGAAAATCCAAGCTCTTCTGATGATGAGATCAGCTGAGTTCATCTCAGAAAGGCCCTTTCAATGAGCTTCCCTAGGAAAATTGACAGCACACCAAATTCCCCTCCAATTCTCTTCATAGGCAGTTGGCAACAATCCAGAGGTGGGCCTTCTACATTCAGCACCATACTAATTCATTTCAGCTGGGTATTACAAGTTGACCACTGGTTAATTCACCACCCCACCAAAGTGGTCAGTTAATTAATTGCCCACCGGACTGTAGAAGTCATGGCTATACTCCATTGCTTGGAAGATAATTGTAAGATAAGTTTGTACATATTTAGTACTGACACAATTCTTTCCCCATATTTTCAATTCATGATGACCAAACCTACAAATATGGAACTCACAAGTAAAAAAGGCTAAAAGTACATTTGCATTTGACCTCAAAACAAAATCTAATTCTGTATGAAACAGACTCCTATAAATAAGCTGATTCAGAGTTTATGAAATTCATTTGAAATCTTCACAAAGCTGAAGTCGAACAAAATGATATTAAATCAAAATAATAAAAAAGAATATTTTGTGTTGTTAATGATGCAAATCACTGTAGAGTACTACAAATGACATATATAGTTTTCAATCATTCAATCACCAGATGGTGAAAATATGAAGTTTGAATGAAAATGTAAAATGCTGATAATGTTTAAAATATCTTTTTACATCCCTCAATAATTTGGAAGGTATAAAGGTTGTATTCATTAATACTTTTCAGTTTGCTATTAACAGAAAGTCTAGTTAAGCAAATTTTGGCTAAAACAACATTCTTAAAAAGATACACACAACTGCAGCTATGCCTCAGTGCAAATAAGAGTCAAAACTAGTAGGTTCCCAGTACCAACTTGGTCTTATCTTTCTTTTTATTCCTTTCTGCTGTGCATATTCTGTTGTGCAGTAGAAGACATCACTGATGGTACCTTCAGTGCCTCTCTTTTCACTACCAAGGGAGACTTAATTGATCTCTCTCTCTCTCTCCCTCTTCTTCTATCTCTCACTCTCTCTCTCCCTCCCTCTTCCTTTTTCTCTTTCTGTCCCTATCTCTATTTCTCTGTGTCTGTGTCTGTCTCTGTATGTCTCTGTCTCTCTGTCTCTCTGTCTCTCTGTCCCTGTTTCTGTCTCTCTCTGTCTGCGTCTGTCTGTCTCTGTCTCTGTCTCTGTCTCTGTCTCTCTCTCTCTCTCTCTCTCTCTCTCTCTGACACATTTCTAAGTATCCTAACACACTTGTGCACATTATCTCCCCTTTTTTATGTATTTGGTTGTTGCTTGGCCTCACTCTGAAGCTCAGATTTGTGATGATCTTCCTGCTTCCAGGCTTAGCAGCACATGCTCCACTATGCCCAGACTCTGGCCTGCTCAGCCTAACCCTTGGGGCAGGGTGGTGAGACATGTGGTGTCAGGGATCAAATTGCAATCCCTGTTATTGCCTAAGTTTGGCTAGACAGGTACTTTGGTCTTGCACATATTCTTTTTGAAAATAATTTTTTAGCACATGCTTATAATGCACAATGATTATAAGTCATTATGTGGAGTTGGTGCATGTATATAAGACACCTCAATTCTTTTTACCCCTTACTCCCAGCTCTCGTTATGTCAGTATGACACTCACTTATATATTATAAATCTCTGTGTAGTTATTAATCATTCTAAACCTGGCTTGGTAGTGCATGCACATGATCATAGCACTCTGAGAGGCTGAGGCAAGAGGATCAGAATTTCAAGTCCTACCTGTGGAAATGATCAAGACACTACATCTCAAATAGAAAAATAAAAAGGGACTAAGGATGTAACTCAGCATTAAGCACTGCATTTAGTGCTTAGTACTTGAGGTAAAAATCCTATAGATTGGCCCTCAATGGTCCATCTTTGCACAGGTGTCCCCTTTTGAGACAGGATGGACTATGACGTGCCTCAGCTCAGGTTGGCAGCAGAAGCAATCACTGTGAAGGAAGAACTTGGCCTTGTCTCATGCTGGAACTCTCCACTTGTCCATTTGTTTCTGGTGGTCAGAACAGGGTGACAGCTTTCTAAGAACAAACAAATATGATGTCAAAATAAGGTATAAGCATATCATAAATCTTATATATTTATATCTAGTAATATACTCAAAGGTAATGATTCAGAAATTAAAATGATTAAGGTACAATATGTATGCACACCAACTCCCTACAATGAATATATTATGTGTCACAACGATTTACTAATAAAACAGATTGAAAACACTTCAGACAATTAACTATGTATAGCACATCCACTTAGTATCAGTAAAAGTGCTTCCAGAGAGCTTAGGTATCAAGAATAACACCATAATAAAAGTTAGTAAAAAGTTTTCATGACAACTTTTTCAAACTCAGGTCCTGGCACTGGCCAGGCAGGCTGTGCCACTGAGCCATATCCCATGGCCTTGGCTTCTAAGATTACTAAGTTGCTGCATAGGAAAGACATCAGAAGATGCATTAAAAATATTTGGTTAGAATCGATAGACATCTACTTTCTCTTAATTCAATAAGAAGAAGGATTTGTTCTAATAGTGTTTGTGGACAGGATATCATATCTGCATCTTGTACTATGAATAATCACTATGAAGACAACAATATGCAATGTGTTAATTATTGAAACTGGCCAGCTAATCAGTTTTAAAATTGTCTCATTGCTATTTGTTTCTCAATAAAATTAATTTAAAAACTTATTTTCACAATTATTATTCCCATTTTATGGATTTAAAAATAAAAATTTTAAACAACTAAAAAAATACTTCTCTATTTCAGGTAATTTTACTGTCTTTTGTCTATATTGAACACAGAATAAATAGTAAGTTTTTCACAGAAAGGAATCTAACTTTTCCCACATATATTTAGGAAGGCCACAAGAGGGTCATAATTATATCTCTGACAAGTTTTCCTCATAAGAGTAATTTGAGAACAGTGCTATAACAGTAACTTTAATGGACTTGAGATTGAATGTGATGTGTTATCAGTCTGTATTTATATGGCATCTTTTATACAAGACCACAATTCAAGCATGATTATGTTTTAAACAACTTGTTAGAATCATCCAAAGAATCACAGCAGTGGAGAATAGGCCACAAAATCCAAAAGGCAAAAGATGGATACTAATCCTAAAAACAAACAGGACTTCAGTACTCTAAGTAAGTTAAATAAGGAGGTAAGAAATAGAAATCATTACATAATTGGAAAATGGGGATTTTAGTGCAACATGAATGACTTGTAAATGCTGTGAATGTAAACACTTTTCCTAGTGTGAAATTTTCCAAGTAAGTAGTCTCCTGCTGAGGATGTGCGTTTCTTGCTGCTTATTTAATGAGGATGTCTTGGAAGATTGTGTGACACCTCTTTAGGATAAATGCATAAACACAATGGATCTTGCCTAGTTACTTTGTTTATTGTAAATTAAAGCTAATCTTTAGACCATTCTAGAATAGAGGACAAAACTTCTCAGCCAGCAATCTTCAGTTTACTTTGAATCCCTTCTCTTCACCCATCCCACCCAGTTGTTATTTTTTTTCTAAGCTGAGGCAGTCTTGACTTGGCACCAGAAAGAGTCCAAGAGGTACACAGAAATTGCAGACATCTGGACAATGATAACTTGAAGAAATTTTCACAAGGTCACTGGATTGTTCAAAAAAGATTTGAAGCAAGCATTTCTTAAACTATTCTAATTTATTCTAGCTAGAACTGCAGCAACCTAAACTGAAAGATTAAAAACAAAAAAAGAACTATAGTATGGAAGATAAAGGATGCTGTCTGAGGTGCAGAAATAACTGAAATATTCAGTCACTCTTTTCTTTATTTTTGAATATATATGTAGGGGGGGGGGTATAAGACAGATGCCAATTCCCAAAACCATAAAAGGTCTTTAGTAGTCTATGAAAGTACTTCCATATAAGTGTAGTATTGTTATAGGCAACTAAGTTAGATAAAATATAGGCAGTCAGACAGGGATAGGCCCTCAAAACAAGCCAATGCAGAAGACAAAATAAAGACCTTGCAGCTATGGGAAAGACAGGTACCTCAGCTGAGGGCCAGACCTTTGACAAAAGATAAAACAACTGCACCCACATGCTTCCTCGGGACAAAACCAGAAATTGCTATTCTAAATAAGTACCTATGTCCCCGTGGAACTGAGGAAAAGTCACTAGCCCGTCACCCGATAAGAAAAGCCCCTGTTCTGTTTTCATGCTTCCTTGCTACATGATTCTCTTCCCCATTTGATGCTGAGTTACTATTACCTGAGCAATTATACTTGTAATCTTACTGGTTGACCAAAGTTCTACCCCACTTCATGCCCACCTTGAGATTTCCCATTCTCCCCTCCTTGAATGAATTTCATGTAATGGATTTGCTCTATAAAAATCCCTAGAAAAGGCAGGGTCCTTTGAACCCACCCAGGACTCTTTCTGTCCCTCCTGGGCAAAGCTTTCTCCCCCCAGTAGATATATTCTGCGTTTAATCTCCATTGTTCCTAAAGTTCCTCCTTCAATTTTGGAGAGCACCAATTTATATTGGACATCTCACAGACTGACTTTATTTCCCTGTATCAGTATCAGTGTCCTTATACAATTTTATACACATGGAAACATGTTTATGTGTGCTTGTGTGTGAATGTTGTGTGGTCATGCATAAAAATATTTAATAATGAAAAATATGTCTTCCAAATGCATGGTTTATTCTTAATATGAAAATAAAAATGAAAAATTGAATATTTTTTTCTATCTCTTTCATCCCACATATACAGGAAAATGCAAAAAGAAGTGAAAATAAGCTATCTCCTAATTCTCTGTTTATATAACAATACAAATTAGTTTTATAGCTGCATCTTTAATGAATGTCTTGACTTTAAACAATAAGAGCCATTATCTTCTTCCAGAGATATTTGCTTAAAGTTTGAGTAGAAACAATAGAAAAGGCATAGAAGTCAAGTTCTTATCCACTTTATCCAACCACTGCCCACTTGCCAAAAATCTGTCTTGATTTTTGTTTAAAAAAAATAAATAAACTGTCTGTTGTGAATTCAAGCCTTAATATTTCCACTTACCTCATTTCACTAAGAGTTAAATAATGATATTCCTCAGCTAAAAGTTTCAAGTTCTATGAACCATTAGCAAATTCAGTTTACGGAATGAAGGAGCATAGCCTCCAACAGATGTCATTTAGCTTGAAAGTCACGGCAACTCTGTTTTGGTATTTTATTTGTAGTCTTCCAGTGACATATACACACTAGAGATTTGGTACCACAAAATAAAGCAACCTGATGGAAAAGATTTTAAAAATGAGTAGACCATTAGACCTGATGGCTCCACTGCGCAAGTAGACATGAAGAACCTACTCTTATGGGTTCAGGATTCACAGAGCACAGTGAGTGATTTCCAGTATTTCCAGGTATTTCTAAAATAATATGAGAACCTTAAAGGTGAAGAAGGGGACTGAAAAACCAAGTGTTTCTATCCTATATTATTTTTAATTTTTTTTCTATCATATTCTTATTTCAGTCTCCTAATACTTTTCAGGCTTCATTATGTGATATATAAGATATAATATTCCATATAATATTTACAACAGGTGTACAAGTAGACACTGTTATTACTTTTTTAGAGATATATAATTAATGCTATAATCTCAGGTCCAAAATAACAGAGTCACAGCCAGTTGCATACCTAAATTTTGTGGCCTTTCCATTTTTACGGAACCTAAAGTAGTCAAATAAATTCAGACATGTGACTTCATGGAAGCTTTTTATCTGATCTTTTGTCTTTTGTTTGCATATTCTTTCTGTACATCTTAGTGATAATTTTATCAATTAGACTATTTACTAAAGCTCAATGATGCTGAATAAAATCATATATAATTTTTGATTTCAAAATATATAGAATTAAAATATAGAGATAAAACCAATTACTTGAAAATTAATAATAGTATTAAAATAATAATTCAAAGAAAGATTTTAGAATGTCTAAAGATGTGTTTGTCAATAGTTACTGTTAAATATGTAAATAATTAGTGTAACCAGAATTCAAATTCAAAGCCAAAGGATAGAATTTATTATGTCTTCTATTTTTACAAACATTTAGTTCATAAATTTAATGAATGCTTTTGTGCATGCAGCATGTCTGGGGCACAGAAGCAGCCTGGAGATCACCATTAATGTAAGGACCTTTCTGTGGAGACTTTGTGATAAGAATTTGTCTCTTATCACAACATACCATGAAAAGTCCTCAAATTTCTATAAGAAACCGTTCCACTCATGGAGAATTATGGCAACAAAATAGCTATCAAGTTTTGTCTATGAATCCTATCGGTCATCAGCAGATAAGTCCATTTTGCAGCTAGCTGTCCTTTAGCTGCATTAGAGTGTTTCATTGTCGTTGCTCATGCTTTTATTAAGCATAGACTGCTTCTCTTTCCATCTCTAATGTTCAAAAATCCTACACAATTTGGACACTGTCAATCATCATACATTGTTATAAATTGTTGGAAAGTTATTGATCAATAAATTTTCACCCATTTTTAGGATTGATGAGAAAATAAAGAGAAACGTGTACAAAGATGTAAGTCATTATGTGAGACTATGAAAATCTGAAAACAAACTGAAACACAATGTGAAAATAAAAAATTAATTTCCAGTCCCTATTCTTTTGTTTATAGGTTTGGTATCTCTTACCAGAAATGGCTGAGAACAAAGTGTTTTAGATTTTGAATTGTACTTTTTCCTTTTTTTCAAGATTTTGAAATAATTGCATAGAGAAAATGATATGTCTGAGGGGGGAAACCCAAATTTCAAGATTTATTTGTGTTTCACATGAACATTATAATCATAACTTGGAAGACTGAGAGGGAGGAGGGAAGGAGAAGAGAAAGTAATTAGAACCAAGATATGCCCTGTGGAGGCACCTAAGAACCCTACTGGACATAAACATTGGAACTTGTTTACATGAGTCAAGCATAATAATACAAGCAATAATGAAAGAGGGAGAAAGGGACTTAGAGGAGGAGATAGGGAGGTGGAAGGGAAGGGGAAGAAGATTAAAATGAGAAATACACTGTATTACGTACATGTGTTCACTCCCAAGATGATAAACTTTGTCTGTTGCAAACACGCACTAATAAAAAAAATAAAACAATATTCTGGAGGCCTTTTTGTATAATAGCTATAATAATTTTGTATGTGATTCAAAATTTCATATATGAAAGTTTCTACTTGTGATATGTCAGTACTCCAAAAGTTTTGGATTTTTGGAGAACATTCGATTTTTTTAAATTTGGAGTCCCCAGACTATAAGCACACAAAGAAAAAATTACCGTGAATATTGGCATCAAAACTTTAGAGGAGTTATTAGCTTGGAGGGTGGGATTTTGAATCTTTAAACATTTCTTTTTTTTACATTTTCTGAGTATTCAGTAAAATAAATTTTTCACCACTTCACATGTTCTGTATGGAGATGAAGAGACACCAGAAATGCTCAAATGGTAATGCTCAAATGGTAATGCTGAGTTTAAAATAATGCTTTGAAGCTGATGTTCATTATAATCTACATAAGTAAAAGATTATACAAATGTGTGTTGGATGTACACACATGCAATTAGCAATGCCCGGCATGAAGTGTTTCACAATCTCAAGGTTGTTTTTGAGTAGCAGTAAGGGTATTATTTTAATTTTTACTTCTATATTTTTAAGTATTCTGCAATTAATTTGTTCTTAAATCTGAAAAAACATTATTTAAACTTGTTTCAAACCACAGACCTTTGCAAGGTGCTTCTACTGTCTATAAAAATTCATCTATTTTCCAGAATTATCATACAACTGATTTCTGTCCATAGTGCTCTTTATGTGATATGCATTATGAAATCTGCTGCTATAATTGTTAGT
>PVKA01009697.1:0-67332 GCA_004027165.1 Ctenomys sociabilis | reverse complement strand
GATTCTGCTAAAGCCAGCCTAGCCAAGATAGCAAGATAGTCTCAAAAAAAGATGATGAAGAAGAGGAGGAGGAGGAAGAATTGGGGGGAGGAGGAGGAGTTGGGGGGAGGGAGAGGAGGCAGAAGAGGAAGAGAAAGAGGAAGAGGGGAGGGGGAGGAGCAGGGGAAAGAAGAGGAGGAGGCAGAGGGGGAGAGGGAGAAGGGGATGGAGAGGGAAAAGGAAGAAAGGGAGGGGGGAGGGGGAAGGGGGAAGAAGAAGAGGAGGAGGTATCTCCAAAGGGGAGCTGGAAGAAATGAAGCGAAGATGATATTTCTACTTTCTATTGGCAAATATATTGCCAAAAGCAGACTCTTCTTCACTAGTGACCATCACTGTCCACTCCAGCTTTTTGAATGAGAATTTGCTATAGTTTCGTTTGCAATATCCTGTGAGTACATGTGCTACAGGCCTGGCCCCCAGGCCAGGGCACTATTGTGAGGCAATGGATTCTTTAAGAGGTAAGGCCTGGGTTAATAGGCCACGTCCCCCAAAGGAATATGGAACCCTACCCTCCCACTTCCTCTTTTTTGCTTCTTTCCATGAGTGAGCAGTTGCACTCAACAGTGATTCTCACCAGGATATGCTGCCCCATCTCAGATCTAAAAAAAGTTGTAACATTGTGATTGCAATATTTACCTCACAAACATGATGGAATGTTGCCGAATTAGGTCTGTAGCTACCTATGGAGAGCTCCCTATAAGGCTGAATATATACAGTTCTGGGTTTTTTTTTTTTTTTTTTTTTTTTTTTTTTTTTTTTTTTTTTTTTTTTTTTTTTTTTTTTTTTTTTTTTGGCTAATTCTGTCCACGCTGAGGGTGCTTCTGGCACTGTGATGCCAAGGATCTAACTACTCGCCCCTGTACCTGCCTAACCTTGGCTAAGAGGCATTTTAGACCAGTGAGCTGTCTCATCAGTCCTGTAAGAGTGGTTTCTGGAAACTCCATTTAAAATCCAATTCATCGATTCTTTTTTTTTTTGGCAGTACCATGGATCAAACTCAGGACCTTGTGCTTGCTAGGCAGGCATTATGCTGCTGAGCTATCTTCCCCTCATCAGTTCTTCTAATGAAATACATTTTCACTTTTTAATTTTTATTTCTTTGTGATCTCTCACTTAGGTCATATTTTGGATGTGCTGCGCAGGTGGAAGCTACCTAGTGACATTCATGATGAGTTGCTTGCTGTTTGAAACTTTTTATGGTAGAAGACGAAGTGCCAGACAACTGTTCATTTTTACTGATCAACTGGGGTTGCTGTAGTTAACAAAGAGAACATGTAAGGAATATCTGTAGCTCTGTCATCAATGACATTGGATGCTTTGTTTTGTATATTATGTACTTATTTGCTGTTTACAGTGTGTAAATGTGGGGAGAAAGGCTTCTCAGTATGTTCCTTCCTTCAGGAAGTTTTGATGATGTAAAAGAAAGTAAATATGGAGTCACATGATGTGAATTTCTATTTAGTTCTATTGCTTTCTCCACACATGACACTGAACTATGAATTACAAAGAGTGAGGGTAACATGTTGGAGAAATCAGACTCATATTAGCATAACCAAGTAAAGTTAAAATAATTAGTAATGAGACATGTCAGTCACAACATTACTTAAATGATGCATTTAAGGCACCGGGGATTGAACTCAGGCCCTTGCACTTGCCAGGCAAGCACTTAATTCTACTGAGCTATCTCCCCACCCCTTGCATCTTTTTTATGAGCCTAAAATTATTTCAAATGAAAAGTTAAAAGAGCTTATCTCCTTTTTTTCTGGTGGAACCAGGGATTGAACTCAGACCCTTGTGCTTATTCTGAGCTATCTTCCCAGCCCCTATCTCCTATTTTATTAGTTATTTACACATTGAAATATTGTCTGAATTAAAAAATAAATGGATTCTAAGTCCCTCTGCAGCAACTGCTGCACCTGCTCTGATGCTGTATTCTTCCTCTCTGTAGTAGGCTGCCACATTTCTTCATCCATATGTGAAGGCTCAGTGGCAATCAGATGTGAGAGGGAGAGCTATTTATACCTTAAATAGCATACATTTGTATATTAACTATGAAAAATGGCAAATAAAAGTAAAATTTTGTGTTAAGGACATCAATATAATGTGACAGTTCATGAAAGGGAAAGTAAAATATCTTTCAAAGAGGATTTAAAAAACATTCACTTAAGAGAACTGGCAGTAGTCCTACATTCTGTCCCCTCTAATGCCACCACCAGGACACAACTTCTCATTCTGTTGATTAGATATAGTCATAGGCTATCTCCTGGCAAGAAAGGATAGCTTTTTTACTCATTCCACTTTTGGAGAAAAAATGAAAGATATCTCTCAAATTTTACAATGTCCTGAAGAGGAATTTTCCCACATTGGTTGTGGGACATTGACCAGTCGATGTGTAAAAAATAATACAGCGGTAGCTTTTTTTTAGACCTCAGAGTTGTAAGTGACACAAAGTTCTCAAACTTTAATCAAAGTTTTCTAAACACAAAAGGAGAATTATATAAGATGGGATAGTTTGGGCTGTGAATTATAAAATCCAGTTCATTTTTTAAAATTTAGCTCATTTTCAATTAATTTTTAATTCAGCATCATATTTAAGTTAGTTTAAATAATCAAGTTTACTAACACACTGTCCAGACTTCAGAAGGGCTCTAAGTGTAATGCTACATAAATGTTTTACTGTATTTTTTTGATATTCTCTTGGTGTGGTCATCCTTTATGTATCAGCTTGATTAAGGTGCTAGTAATAAATGAGTTTCAGCAGCAAATGGGATACATTTATTTATTCATGGTATACAGTAAAACTTCCACCTAAACACACCACAGAAAACTTTCCCTTCTGTCTGATGTCCATCTTAGGTCACATGCCCACACCTCTACTGATAACACTCCTCTGAGGAAAGGCACACATAAATGAAAGAAGCATGAGTTCTGAAAACATTCACTGGCAAGGTGGGAGAACTACCATAAGTGGTGGAGAATAAACAATTTATACTCCCACACCTGGAGGTGAGTTTGATTTCCATAGAGCCATGAGCCCTCTGAACAAAGAGGGGACACTTAAAGAAAGTGGGAGCTTTATGGGAAAAGGAATGGGAGCAATAAAGGCTGAGAATGCAAATTCCTGTCCTTTCGTATACAAAGTGTTGGTACAGTATTACCCCCTCTTGAACTACACCATCAGGTAGTTATAAAAAAATCCATGACTTCTTTAGTACCAAATTCTTGGTTACTTTTCCCTTGTTACTGAGACAGAATACTCAATGCCCACAATATATACCCAAAGCCACTAACTGTTTTCCATGTTTTAGCAAATGATGAATACCTAAGACAGCTGGGAAATAGCATTCATTAGGGGTTGGTTTTATAGAGAGTACAAAGCAAGACAAAAGGCTTGGGGGAACTGAATATAAACCTATGCACAGTTCCTGGCAGACAGTCCTAGGCAAAATTATCTGTGGACACTTAGGTGCTGTGTGACATGATCGGCCCGGGCAAAACTCTTCTTGCAGATGTCACAGGTATAGGGCCGCTCCCCGGTGTGCCTTCTCATGTGGCGTTTCAGCTCATCAGAGCGGTTGAATCTCCACTGGCATCCTTGCACATTGCATGCGTAGGGCTTCTGGCCACTGTGTGTGCGCTGGTGGACCTGGAGCTGAGCAGCCCTCCAGTAGGACTTTCCACAGTCCTGGTGCTGGCACACATATGGTTTCAAACGCTGAGACTGTTTCAGGAGTGGATAGTTGTTAGTGTGCAAGTTCCCATTTATTTCTGCGGTTTGCTCCTGGATCAAATGGGAGCCTGGCAAGTCTAGGAGTATGGGGTGTGCCATTCCTACAAGTTGATAGCCCCCACCAAGGGTCTGGTCCTTGCTGAAGGTCACCATCTGGTTCCCAGTGAGGCTCTGATCATTCCAGGTGTTTGAAATCTGCTTCAAGTGGAGGCTCTGGTCAACCACAGGGGTTGCCATCAAACCCACACAGAAGATCTGAAGAGGCCCGAGAACTGTTATTGGGCTCCCAGAGCACGTCTGATTGTAGGTGAGGGTCTGCATGGGATCTGCACACGATGTGGTCATCTGGATGTCATCGACAGTCTGTTCACACTTTATGTCCTGCATCTGGCTATCTTCCTCTGGGACAGTGCAGCAGTCACTGAATTCCTTGAGAAAACGAAGTAGTAGAACCTACACAAATATAAAGGTAATCACAGGATTGGCTTAGGTTGGATACCCACAGAGTTAGATGAGAAGTTTACAGAGGTTGTCTGCACAAGGGAGATAGAAATTTTCAGTTCAATACTTGAAGTTCAGTGTTCCAAGTCCCTATCAGGAGATGGTTCTATGAAGAAAGCTGACGAGACTGCCTGCAACATCCCTGCTGAGTCTGTGCTGAAAGGCTGAAGTGTCTCCCACTGAAGCTGAAGAGTCCACATAAAAGGCAAGACTGGAGCACTCTGAAGATCAGAAACCCAGAAAATCCTTTTGATTCCAATAACAGACAAGGAGTTACATGAAAAATTAAGTATCTGATTAAAAAGGATCATGAAAAATTACTTTTAAAATGGCAAAGTACTTATTTACAGTACTAAGTAAAATGGAAAAAAGAATGCATGTAAACACTGAATGTAACTATAAAAGAAAGAGACAACAACAAGAACAGTGAAGATTCAGAATATATATGTGTGTATGAAAATCTTTCAAAATAAGTCAATCAAAATGTTAACAGTGCAGGTATTTAGGCGATAGATCTTCAGAAGAATTTTTCTTTGAACTTTCAGTTTTCCTGTTTTCTATGACCTGTCTAAACGGTTTACTGCAGGAAAATGAAAGTGAGTAAACAAAATGTGTGTGGGGGTCCAAAACTCTCAATTAATGCAAGTCTGAATTTTATAACCCCTTATTTTGACTTTCCACTCTACTTCCTTCGTCACTGTTTGTTTTGATTTATATATTTTTAACATCTGAGGTCAATATAAAAATACTTCCATAAACAAAAATAAAGACAGCTCCCAGGTACATTTCTAATTTTATATGATAATATGTCTGGGTTGGGTCTCAAACCAAGTGGCCTAGTTTTCTTAGTGGCTTACCTTAGTCATTTAGGATTTTATTACTAAATAATCAAATTCACATTGGCACTATAATAAATTAATTTAGAACAAAATGAAGCTCTTGGTTCTCTGAAATTGATTTTTAAAAGCTTTCAGGCAGGCCTAATAGCACATGGGTACAATCCCAGCTACTTGGGAGGCTGAGGCAGGAGAATTATTGCAAGTTCAATAGCACCTGGATTATGCAGTGAGTTCAAGGCCACTCTTGATTACATAGTGTGCCCGTCTCAAAACAGAAAAGACCTTTCTAACCAAAAACGTACCATTATTGTTAAAAAAGGATAAAACTCAAAAATCTCCTGAAACAATACCTATGTAAAAAAGTCACTTCACTGGACCTTTACTTTATACAATACATATAATGCAATGAGACAACAGTGCCTGGGTTTCTTCCTTTTAAATGAGTCTTAATACTATCCTCCTGTTTTTGGAAAGTACAGCTTTACATAAGCATCAATCACATGGAAATTCCAAGATTAGCAAGATTTTGTTCTTGCAATACACCATATTTATTTAGTGCAAGATGATGGAGTGCCTTGCTGCAGTCTGAGTGACACTTTTGGGCTCAGACTACAAACCCTGGGAAGACTCAAGCCCCAAGCACCTGTGACTCCAGCTGGACTTTGCACAGTGCAGAGCACCTAACACGTGCACCTGCTGCTCGCTGCTGCCCAAGAGCACCTGTCCTGCAGTAGCCAAAGCTTGAGCTTCAGAATAATTTCTAGTTAAGTGATACCCATAATGGAAACAGTTTCTGAATTCTACATTTCCTTATTGAAGCACTGGATCATTTACTGTCTTTAATTTTGTGCTATAAAAAGTTTGAGATCCTTTTTTATATTTTCCATAGTTGATGCTCATTCACTACCCCCTAGAAAAGAAAACTGGGTATTTTTCTTATCTCATAGGTGGTGTGTGTGTGTGTGTGTGTGTGTGTGTGTGTATGTTGCTAGGCACTAAATCCAGGGTCTCACACATGCTAACCTATTCCCTACCACTGAACTATACCCTCAGCATCATGTTCCAGTGATTCTGAAAAGCAAGGGCAAGAAGTGCTATGAACAGTTTTTATTTTGAACAAGATAAAATGGTTGGATGTTACTAGCTATTCTGAGGAGAGGAGAAAGGTAAACAGTTTGAGAACAAAAGAAGGAAGAAACAAGCCTCCATCATCTAGAAGCAGGTATTTGGAGGTGAGGCAGAACTTAGGGCGTGGCAGGAAGGCTCCACGGGAGGGTGTGACCTGTCACCCACAAACAAATGAAATGAAAAGACCCTCACAAAGGTCTGTCAAATGATGGTGCAGGACAGTGATGGGGTATCTCACATCACAGGAAGGATAGAAAAGACCTCGGCCAATGTCTTCTTACTCTTTTAGTGACCTGCTCTGAAGGCAGGGTACGTTTTCTCTTTCTTTGTATAAGCTTTTCAGAGTACTTGTCTTCTCCTATTTAAGAGCACTTGTTCTTTCTTTCCTTTGAAAACATTATTTCTCCCTGCTTTGTCTTTAATATCTTCAGTACATGTTAAATTTTCCTGTCCCACTCTGAACAGGACAGCAAGAGCCTGGAAAGAACAACTGGCCCCACACTGGCAACAAGAAGATTCCTGAGGTTTTGAGTGCAGTGGCCAGAGACGGAAGCTAGTGTTCAGAGAGGATGGCTGTCTTGGATGTATCTTTTAAATTTTAGGGATAAGGGCCAGAGATATAGTTCAACAGCATAAGCACCTGCTTGACAAGTGCAAGGTCCCAAGTTCACTCCCTGGTATTGCAAAAATAAATTAATTAATTAGTTTTAGGAACCAAACCCTAATTTCTCAAAAACCCTGCCATTAGAGGTACCTACAGAAACTATGGTTTCCTGGACAGGGGCAAGGTTGTGTAGATGGAACACAGATGACAGAACAGACACTTCTCATGCTTTAAGGCAGAAAGGAAGAACTCAGAACCTTGATTCAAGTCTTAATAGGGAAGCCCCCAGATGTCTGAGATGTCATTTTCTGCCTTTCCAGAGGAACCATGACAGGACTTGGCTTTAATCAAAATTTAATTTTAATTAAGCTGAAGGAAATACCCAGCTATTTCTTACTCATTTGAATTGTGTACCTTCCTTCAGGCCTGTGTGAGCCTCTATGTTTGCATTATATCCTGGATATCAAAACAGTTACCTCTTTGGGTCATTGTGAATACTAAGCATGTTGATATGTACAGATCTGATAGAGTCCTTATGCACATTTCATAACTGCTTAGTTGTCATTTGTTCTTCTAATATTTCTTTTAACTCCTTAAGATTTGACTAAAAAAAATAAAATAAAAAAAAGATTTGACTGCCAGAATGAGTGACAGAATTCAGAATTTAGTCAGGCTACTAATAGTGGTTGGACAAGATATTATGTTGGCTTCTAGTACTGTGGACAACCATTAGGAAAATAACAAGGCAGAAAGTATTAATTATTGAATCTGTGATATAATTCAGGTATAAAAAATAAGATAAGTAAAAAAAGCTACACTCTCTTAATTTACTGATAAGAGACATTTGTTATAATGTCTATAAGTATAATATCATGTATGCACCTTGTATGATATCAAAACATAAAAACAGTTTGCAATGTATTAACAAATCTGTCCTGTTATTGTGTCTTGAAACTGTCTCATTGATATTTGTACTTCAATAAAAAAAAAAAGAATTTAGTCAGGCTTTAGGCAGGCATAAAGACATATATCTTATCTTTTTAAAAGTATATTTGGTAGGGCTGGGCGTGATGGTGCATGCCTGTAATCCCAGCACTCGGAAGGCATAGGCAGGAGGATTGTTGTGAGTTTGAGACCAGCCTGAGCTACAAAGTGAGCTTAAGGCCAGTCTGAACTGCATAGTGAGCCCGTCTCAAAAAAAAAAAAAAAAAAAAAATATATATATATATATATATATTTGGTATAGGGTCTCACTACGCAACTGAAATCCTCCTGTTTCAGCCTCCCCTTACAGGCATGTGCCACCATGACCAGTTTTGGTGGCCCCCTCGGTGAGGGTCAGCACGGTATGTGGTACTAAGGATTGAACCTGGGTCTTTGAGCTTGCCAGGGAGGCACTTAGACCATAGAGATATCTCCCTGACCCTTAATAGTAATAATAAAGGTAACTGCTATATACTAAGAATTTATACTAAGAATTTATTAGGAGTTACTCATTCAGCTCAATGATAGAGCACTTGTCTAGCCCTCGGTTTGATCGCCAACACTGGAAAAAGAAAATAAAAGAGCCTATTAGAGCTGATAGTCCTGAGCTACGTCATGCTACTCATGCCAGCTGTTCCTAAAAGTAGTCCCTAGAGCTCCAGTCTTTTGATCTGTAGTGGACAGCAACGAAGAAAGCAAGCAGGCATGCTCAGGGCAGCCTCCTCTGCTCCGAACAGCTCACTTTACCTGTTTACTATAGTGATCTTCTATGTAACACTTTACCTGAAAAGCAACATGTACATTTTAAAAGGTCTGAAAATTTCTACAAAAATACTGGACACCTACTAAACACACACACACACACACATACACACACACACACACACACACAAAGTAGCAAAATAAACACATGTTCATTTATCCTCCTGATTTAAACTATAAACTAAATTAAAATAACTATTTCTATGGACACACACACACACACACACACACACACAGGTATTTGAAAATCACGCTGATTTACAAGATGAAATGTTGGGCAAACACCTGAAAGACAGAAAACATAAATGGGATATCAAGGAAGGAAGGAAGGAATTATTGCTCAAAACTCATGAAAGCAGTATCTGGAAAAATTATGTTCATTATTGTTCCAAATTTAGGGAAAATGCATGTGGGGACCAGGAGGCAGTCTTAAATCAAGATCAGTTAATGTTGTGATATTGTGCAGTAGAAACAACCACATAGTTCCTCCTTTATTCTCCTGCCATACCATCCAGCAAACAGCAGAAAGTAATTGTAGTGAGCAGTAACAACAAGGTACTAAAGCAGGCTAGCACTGAGCAGATACGAGCGCCCAAAGGGAAGGTGCCCTCCCACTCCCAGACACGCTCCTCTTGCACTTGGTCTTCAGTATTCCCCTCCCCCAGCTTCCCATCCCTCAAACCATGAAGGTAGAACACAGCAAATAAATAAGCACTAATAGACAGACAGAAAGGTTAATGAGCTGAAAATACAACATAAGGACATGAGCATCACCAAACACTTGAGAAAAACGAAGGCTTTCAGAAAGAGAATGGGGGAAACAGGAGCAATGGAATATTAAAAGAAATAACAGTGAAATGAATCTCACTGCTGGTTAAAGACATGAAACTTCCAGTGAAAGATCTCATGAATACTAGTAAAAGTGAACTGAAACAAAATTTAAAAAGTCAGATCGCTGGGCGTGGTGGTGAATGCTTGTAATCCAAGCACTCAGGAGGCTGAGGCAGGAGGATTGTTGTGAGTTTGATACCAGCCTGAGCTACAAAGTGAGCTTAACGCCAGCCTGAACTGCATAGTGAGACCCTGTCTCAAAAAAAGAAAAAAAAAAAAAAAAGTCAGATCATGCCTAGATACTTGCTAATAAAATTTCAGAAAACTAAGGATAAAAGGAAAAAATCCTAGTATCTCTAAAACAAAACAAAGCACCCACATTACTTACAGTAATGAAAACTCTGAAGACAGTGTAACAACATTCTCAAAATAAAAACGTGACTACAATTATACACATTCTAAAATTTGAAGTTAATAAACACCCTTGAAAGAGAACAACTTAATAAGACCAGAGGATCTTCAGAACTTTTGTTAGACAGAAAATAAAAGTTACTTAAAACTCATAGCTGGACATAGTGGTGTACATCTGTAATTCTAGTACTCAGAAGGCTGAGGCAGGATGCTCTGAGGTCAAGGCCAGCCTGAGGCACATGGCAAGTACTCTGTCTCATAAAAACAAAACAACTTCAGAACAGTTATGTATGAATTGGTGACATAATTTATATCAGTTAGAATGGTGGTGATAACGTAATTTATATCAATCTGAAATTAATATTCTGATCCTCTGTTTTCAGATCCTGAAGAAAGGATAAAAGACGAAAATTATGAAGGCTCTCTGGTTCCACTGGGCTGCCAAAGAGAGGGACCACAATAGAGTATACTTTGTTTCCACATTAATAAATTCTGTTAATAAACGAAGGTAGGTCCCTGGTTAACCTACAGAATGACAAATCACCCTGTAAATCAAGACAGATGAATGTGAGGAAGGATGGAGGGCAGCTTGAGACACTTCAAGTGAAACATTTGTGAACCATGGCTGGAGCCTTGAATCTGCAGAGAACAGAGACGGGAAAGGAGTAGTTCCCTTTAGATAAGGTGGCTGAACGAAAGAAAAAAAGAAAAATCTTGTTTTATCTTGAGTAAAGTTTTGGTGCATGGAAAAAATACAAAAATATTATAGTTTCTGTTTCTCTCAGCACTCCTACAATGTGAACATCTTTTATAATCATGGCAGAATTACTAGAAACAGGAAATCAGCATTGGGATATACTGTCTGCTACAGACTTGAATTAAATTTCATCAGTTTTTCAACTCATGTTCTTTTTTTGTTCCAGAATTCTATTCAGGATTCTAAATAGCATGTAGTTGTTGTTCTTTCTTAATTTCCTGTAATCTACAACAAGTCTTCAGTTCTTCCTCATCTTTCATGATGTTTGTATCTTTAATGAATACTGCTTGGTCATTTGTTTGAATTTCTCTCAAGACGGTTACTCATGACTGGACCGAGAGGCATACTTGACAAGAATACCACAAAAGGTGGTAACATGTCCTTCTTAGTGCATCAAGTAGTGATTCATAATGTTTATTACTAGTGATGTTGAGCTATTACTTAAGTAAGTTTCTTCTGTTCTCCACTGTAAAATTATTTTTTCTTCTTTGGATAGTTAAGTATCTATGGAAGACACTTTGATATGCAATGTTTCTTCTTAAATTTTAGGTAGCTTTAGCATACTTAAATACATTGTGACTGCTAAAGTTGTCGCTGTGATATTCACTTTACTTAACTGTGATCTTCTACTTATCTCTCGATATTAGTTGCAGCTTTCCAGCAATTAAAAGTTGCCCCCTCTTATTGGAGGGCAAATAATAAATTATTTATTTTTACCTACATGGTCTCAAGCATATTTCTTTTGCCATACTGGTAATAGTCCAATATGATCATTGTTAATTTTCTTGCTCAGATTGTTCCAGGCTTGGACATTAGGAGATTCTGAATGTTGATTCCTATAAACCTTTAACAAATCCCATATTTTTTATTCTCACTATAAGATATTCAGGCTCATTTTTTTTTTTTTTCTGCTCTTCTTGAGATTAATCACTTATAAGGCACTCTGGTCACTTTGGAAAATGGTATGTAAAAAATGTATTCAGAATCTAAGCATGCTTATTACTACTGGGGAATCTCTGCTTGTAGGCTGTCTCAAACATATGCAAATATATACTGACCCATGCATGTATAGATATTGCTACTTCTGTATCCAGCCACTTATAGATGTTAAAAACCATGAGTTCATACTGACATATTGGATTCCCATATCCAACACCAAAGGTTCATTTTAACTGGAATTTAAAAGACTGGAATGTCTAAAGCTAAATGTCTGGTCTTTGTCAAATTAGCCCCTCCATCATCAGTCTTTTAATTGTGACTGCTACACTAATTGTTTGTGTATGTAAAGGAAAAGGGGTTCTGCCTGGAACAACATAATACAGGTTAAGGATACAAGGTTAGGATATCACCTGTAAGCTAAACTAATTTAGCAGAAGCAGCAGGTTGAAAGCAAAGATGAGTAGGAAAGACGTAAGGCTTTCATTGGGGAAGGATGGTAGCTATTTCAGCCCTTCATTTGCACTTTCTGCACCAAAAGCAGATAGAACAGATGATTACCACCTACTAAGCCAGGACATGGCTCCAAATTCTCAACTTGTATTCAGGCAGCCACTATCAACCAGAATTCACACTCCAGATAACACTTATATCCCCAAGAAATGAATAGACACAAAGTGTATCACTTGGGGAAAGAAGAGCATCACTAGAATTTTGCAAAATTTAGTATCACCTGGTGGTTTGTTGTTTACTTTGGTTTAAATATCAATAGAGTAGATGTTTAGCTACAGCCTGGCCGAGATTTCTAGAGCAGCACAGTGATTCCTGGCATCTCCATTAGTTGCACTTGGTGCACTCACTCATTCTATGAGACTGGAAAGAATACTGAGAACAGAAGACTGTCCTCCACCAAGGTGGAGTCACTGCTATTTTCCTCCCTGCTGGGATTCCCCCTTCTGTATTCCCCCTTCTGTATTATGCCTCCTCGTGTCCAACTTTAGCTCACTTCAACTGAAGAACAGTACTGAGTGGAGGTGAGTATGTTCTCACCAGAGAACTCACATGATAGTAAGGACTTACTATACTTTATGAGGCTAGCTCCAGACAGCTGGAGCATGAACTAATAAGAGGGATAGTTATGATGGCGGGATAGAGATTAAATAGAGAAGGCTAGTCCTGTGGTGGGGCTGTAAGAATAACACTCACTACAGGATCTGCAAGCAGTCTCAGAAGGATAGGTAGGATGCGGTGCAGAGAGCTGGTTTTCATCACATCAAACACAACTGATATGAAAAATATGTGACAATATGGTATTAAGTACAAATAACCTGGGCAAAATCCAATGGATATAGTTCAGTCCCTAAATGCATGTGTATTCTCTTTCATGTTACATGTGTGCTGCTATACAATACTGAGGACAGAGTATAGAGAACAGGAATGAATACATGGTTTCTGGCCCATAAAGACTGAAGTTAGCACCAAAACTAAGATGAACCAAAGGGAGTCAATTTACAATCAGGTTAATAATATCCTAACTTATGATTTATGTATTTGGTACAAGGTCTCGCTATGCAGCTTGGACTCACAATCACCTTCCTGTTTCAGCCTCCCCAGTGTGTCACCATGCCCAGTTTCGGTGACTGGTTTGGCATGGGGCCAGTACAGCATGCAACACTAGGGAAAGAACCCAGATTCTGGCACTTGCCAGGCAGGCGCTTAGACTGCCTAGTATCTCTCCAGCCCAATATCCTTATTTATAAAACAGAATTATCAATTTACTTACACAGTTATGTAAGACAAAAGGAATTCTGGATTACAAGGGATAGTAGATACTTTATATGGTATTTGTAACACACAAAGTTGATCAAATGGTTAGTTGACAGATAACTATATCTTTCATGAACTAAATAAGGGATAACTACAGGTTTTATTAACAATGTAACTCAAGTTGGCATAATACTATCTATCTCTGACTTAGGAAATGTTTTCATCTCTTCAACGAAATTGAGATACTAAAGTATCAAGTATCATGGGCACATTGTCAAAGTGTCTCTTAGGATGATAAAACTTGAGCAGTACCAATATTAGGTCAATTTACTATCTTCAGTATCAGAAAGGTCTTATCTTAAATTTTAAATAAGTTAATAGTAATAGTAATATTGGGACAGGTACTTTACATTTATTTACTAATGTGTTTTCAGAGTGAGAATTGTTTAAATTTATAAAGGAATTGGAATTCTTTGGAATAAAATACATTTGTAGTTTATAATACTCCAGAATGGGTATGAGATTTTACCCTGTAATGAAACACATTAGTATTTCTGGAAAGAAATGTATAAAAATTCACACTAAAAGAATAAAGATCAAACATAATGCTACAATTTATTTACATAAATTAGTAGATTTATCAGTAAGTGAAATTTTTGATATACATTTATTGGTAAAGGAGCTTACAAAGACCAATCATTCTTAAAGTTTATTTCTTCTGTTACTTTAATATAGTTTTTCACTTTCAAGAAAATTTTTATGTAAAAAACGGCTAATGAAAACTGACTCATAACACATACATGCAATAAAGGTTTATCACTTCTGGTTTCTTAAGGATCTTGAGAGTACAGTTACACTAACATTACTATCATTTACAAAACTAGGTTGAAACTAAACATGTGTAGTTGAACCAGAAGGAGGCTTTTCAAGTAATGAAGCAGCTCTACTACAGAGAGGTTTTTAAAACTTTTCCCAGCATCATTTGTGTCCTTCGCACAGATTTTTGTCTAAGCAATTTCTCTTTTATTGAGTAAAGTACCATGAGCTCTTGTTTACTGATAAATGTACATTGCTCAAGGCCAGCAATCAACTGGTCGCACATTTCCACCATACGGTCTGCAGACAGTTTTTCATCTGTGCTCACAATGTCATCATTACCACTACTGTCACCCTGCTGCTCTGCACACAGGCCCATCTTAGCAATTTCCCCCTCACTCAAAGGATGCACAACAGGTGCATCATTGTCAATGTTCAGTATTTCTTCAATGTCGGCTTCTTCTAACTTATTTACACTTTCGGAGGATAAGCTTTTAGCATAAGTAATGAGTTTTGATATCATCATCTTCTCATTAGAGTCCTTATAGCCTTCAAAATCTTCATCAGCAATGTCATTTCCAAACATCATTGTAGCCCAAAGTCTGTGCCAAGCACTTGTTAAGGTTGACTTATCAATATCATTCCAAGCTTTAGCAACTGCATAGATGGCATCCTTAAGACTAAACTCTTTAAGGAAATCCTGGATTTTCAGGCCTCTGTTAACTGAAGCAAGCATGCTGTTCAGAAAAAACTGTTTGTACTTGCTCTTCATGGAGCGCAAAATTCCTTGGTCACATGGCTGTATTACAGATGTCACATTAGGCGGAAGGTAAATGCTGAAAACGTTACTTTTCACAAGAAGTTCGGGAGGCGGATGTGCAGAACAGTTGTCCAGAAACAGTAAAATTTTGCAATTGTCTTCCAGTCCAGCTTGCTTACAATGAGCTCGTGCTGCTGGCACAAAGTGCTTATTGAGCCAGTCAAAAAAGATTTCTCTTGTTACAGATGCTTTCTTGTTTGCATAATAATGCACAGGTAAATTGCCCACATCTTTTAAACACTTTGGATTTAGGCTCTTTCCTATCACTGCCAATTTTATTTTGTGCGTGCCTGCAGCATTAGCACACCCAAGAACAGTTAATCTTTGCTTGACATCCTTGAGGTCTACTGGGAACCTTTCATTAGCCATTGTTAAGGTTTTACTAGGAACATAACACCAGTACAAAGCTGTTTCATCGGCATTGTAAATTTGTTCAGGGCTAAGGTTTTCATCTGATATTATCTTAGCAAATTCATCAATGTAATTTTCAGTATTTTCATGATCAGGAGCTTTTTCTCCACACATTTTAAGATATTTGATACCATGACGCTTTTTAAATTTCTGTAGCCAGCCTTCTGAATATTCACATTCACTTTCAATGTTCAGTTCCGCATGGTATATTCTGGCTTGTTTCATGACTAACAAACCAGTTAGTGGCATAGCTTTCCTTCTTCGTTGTCGAATCCATTCAATCAACACACGGTCAAGATCTTTATTTTTGGCCCTATGCATTGTTTTCCTAGTTTTCATTAGCTCTTGGTTATCACTGTCATTATAGAATTTCAGCAACTTCTCCTTCTGTTTCCTTAAGTCATATATGGTGGTGGTTCCCACACCATACTCTTCAGTAAGATGTCTCACAGACACACCAGCATCAAGCTTCCGTAGTAACTCCACTTTCTGGGCTATTGACAAAGACAGGTGCTTTCTTTTTTTCCTTTGATTGTTAACCACAGGTATAGCATTAATTCTTTTGGGCATTTTCCAATACAATTAATCCACAAGTCACAAAATGTCAACAAATAACAGAGTCACAGTCATGTGTAATGGGTGGATCTGAGTGTTGAAAAAACAGAGGATTCATGTTTGCTGCTAGTAGGTTTTGCTGCCCAAGTCCTGATGCCAAATGTGCAAAATGCTTTTGGGTTTCAAGAGTGCTGTTTTTGTCTTATTTTGGAATTGCTGAGCAGAGATTGTGGACCTGTATTAAAAATATCATTTTAATGATGTAAAGATTGAGGCTTAGTATTCAAGATTATTCAACTATTACATATTCCTTCTGCTTATATTCAATCTCATAAAATTTGTTCACTTTATTGGACAGATTTCTTTTGTACTGTCTGCCAAGATGATATGAGTTGGAATATTTTTAGCAAAGGAATCTGACATTCTTGGCTGTGTGACTGACATAGTAGGTGAACCACATGCTGGATGACATGGACATGGCGTGGTAAAGGTATTAAAGATCATAAATCTAGTCACTGAATATAGATTTCCTTTTCTATATGAACTCACCTGTTTTGTTCCTATTTGTATGGTTATTTATTATGCCTTAATGAGTAATAAAAAAATGAGCTCTTCAGACATGTGGGTAAATTCCCACAAATTTTCACTGTTCACTCATTAAAAAGGTTTTTGTTTGCTTATTTTTTAACTGTGACTCAACTATTGTTAATCAAGTTCAAAACTGAAACGTATTTTAGACATTTTAGTGAGATGTTTCCTTTTATTTACTATGTGGTTTGAGGCCTCATTTTAAGTACTACTTTATAAATTCCTATTGAAAGCAAGCTTTTTTTCTGCCTCATTTTTGTCATTTTCATTTTGTTTTTCAGACCTTCAACCAATGCCTGACATGATCTTTTTTTTTTTTTTGTATTTTTAAGGACGGGTCTACAGGGTGTTCAGGGTCTCACTACTAGATTGTACTCATAGTGATCCACCTGTTTACAGCCTCCCAAGAGCTAGATTACAGGTGTGAACCACTACCCCCAGTCTCAATTGCCATCTCAGGAAGTCCCAGGGGTAGGGCCAACACAGCCAGCCCAGAGATCAAATCCGGGCCCCAGCTGCTGAGCTATTTGGCCGGCCCGCCTGATATGATCTATTACAAAACTCTGAAGGCTTTTTATTGAGTCTGAAATCTATTTACCCATTAGATGCAAGAGCAGCCCTTCAGATTGAGAAGTCTCTAAAAATAAGTCTCTACTCCAAAGAGTGTAAATTTTGGGAAATAAACATGAGAAATGTATAAAATCAAGCAACACAGAAACATCATGTTTGCTTGGTGGGTTAGAATACACATTATTTTTTCTACACTGTCTTTTCCTATTGGATTGTAATAGTAAAGCACTACTCTGTATTTGGTACATAGTGGCACACAGAGAAGCTATCATTAAGAAGCACCCTATTCAGAGTTAACCTGACCTTGGTCAGTATCCAATCTTCTATGTGACAAAGGCCAAAAATCAAGCACAGGAGATGGCTCAGCAGTATAATTGCCTCTCTGGCACATGCAAGGTCCTGAGTTCTATCTCCGATATCAGAAACAAACAAAAAAGCCTGGAAGTCACTTATTTGTTCAGTCACTTATTTGTTCTTGTTTCTTCTTTCTTTTTTATGGGCCTTTTTATTTTTTGAAACTAGAAACTGAACTCAGGGCTTCAAGTTTACCAGGTGGGCTCTGTACTGCTAAGCAATATCCCCACCCTCATGACTTCTTCTTACTTCTCTTTCTTCTGCCTCCAGCAAGTAAGTGCATTCTCTTCACTATGCCTCTTTCTCCAGTATAAAAGAAAGGCATATGGAATCTTCATTTTTCTAAGGAGTAAAAATCTGGATGCCCGTTAAAGAGAGAATTCAAATGATTGGTTTTGGGGATATTTGCTTCAGAAATTAATCAAAGTATATAAAGCTGCTTAATGAATGACCAAGAGATGGATGGATGAAAATAAAGGGGGAAAGAGAGACACAAAAGAATATGTGTTAGATACATGTACCAACTCCCCCAACAAGGAATGTAATCATTATATACTGCAAACATGAATAAAAAAATTAGAAATAAAAAACCCTTAATACTTGTCTTTCATATACAGTTCTACAAATGGTGAAGTTCTGCTTTAGAACTAAGATATTTTGGCCCATTTTAGGATTTTCTGAATTTGAATGGGCAGTGGAGATGACTTTGATTTTTGTGTTTTTTCTATGCAATTTGCTTGAAAGAGTGTCCCATAATGGCAGAACAAAAGTTAAAAACTTTAAAATAATTTTAAAAGAAACAATTCTTTTTAGCAATTAAAAAAAAAATACTAAGCATCCTAGGACTTGACATTAGTTGGAAATTTCCTCCAAACAGTAGTAGCTGTTTGTTGCTATTACATAGTAGTAACAGCAACACTGATTATTTATTAGCATCACCACTGTTTAGGAACAGTGAGGGGCACTGGTGAATACCCATTGGTAGGGGGGCTGGTAGTATAGCTCAGTGGGAGAGCGCTTGAATACCATGTATGAAGCTCTGGGTTCAACTGCTAGCATTAAGAAAAAAAACTGGTTATGTTCTGTGTGCTTATATGTTATTTCTGCTATAAACGATGAGCATTTAAATATGTCAACTAATTTTTTAGGGTCTTCACTTTTTTCCCACTAAATAACAAAGTTCAACCAGATCATTTGTAGGCTACTTTATATCTCTAATATTCTATGCTTTTGTGACTTAAGACTTAGAAGTTTTACATGACTAAAAAAACTACATTTTCCTTCCTTCTCATTTTCTTTCTGCCCTTTTCCCCTCATCCTTCCCTTCCTGCTAATATTATAAAATCTCTGTACACATACAGCAAAGACTACATTTACTGAAATTGTTCTCATTATTTTATAATTCATTACTGTAATTCACAGCTTTCCTTAACCAAAAAATAGTAAGATTATTTGTGAGATCATTATTTCGGCAAGCAATCTGAAGAGCAAACAATAAAGATATTTTCTAAAATAAAAAGATCATATTAACACAATGATACTTCTTCCATATGAAGAAGTCAGAATGCTGAAATAGCTCATTAGACATAAAATTCCAGAATTACACAGATTCACCAGCAGGCTGAAATGGCTGTTGAAGAATGTATATGTGAAGTTCACTTGCACCACCTTGTGCTATTTCCAAGCCAATGCAATCCATGATCTACATCAGTCCCATTTTGATTTTATATCTGAATGGACGATCCAGTAGTGACGAAGGTTTTCATATACGTATTATTATAGACAATGAGATGTTTTGAGACGTTAGTGCCGTGCTGTGCTTTCTTGCTCCCCCAACACTGCCACAGAGGCATCACCACTGACTTATGGAGAACTGAAATTGTAGTACTGGGGACACAAAGACAAGAAATGGTATTGATTTGAATGACTCCTTAAAAAGAGAAGTAGCACAGGAAACCCAGTTAAGGGCTGGTGGTCGGTCAGTTGTAGAGAACTTATTTGCAAGCCACGTCACCTTTTACCATTTGAGTGAACATGCCACTTTGGGCAGTGAAGCCCTAAGTGCTGTTTTCCTCACTGTCAGGCCATTCATTCATCTAGACTAGGCCTCTTGTCTTGCCCAGATGAAGGATGTCCACTTGTACCCTAAGACTTTGTTAAGCTTTGCTAAGCTTCTACCTTAATTTTACTCTGTAGTAATTCAGAACACTCATGCGCCTTTTCACAGTAGCATGAGTTCTTTCAAGATTACAGGATGGTAAAGATAAATTATAAATAAAAGCCACAGGGCTGGATAAATAGCTCAGCGGATTAAAGTGCATGCTTATGCAGACACAGGGGCTGGGGTACGATCCCCAGCCTGCCCTGCCAGCCCCACCCCCAGGGCGCACTGAGATGGCAAATAAGACTGGGTGTGGTGGTCTGTGCCTCTAATCCCAGTGCTTGGGAGGCTGAAAAAGAGGAAAATCACTATGAATTTGATCTGTGTAGTGAGAACCTGTACTAAAATACAAGAAAAATAAAAAAGAAAAAGAAAAGCCACAACTATCACATTTATAAAGGTGTGAAGAGGGGAAAACCCTTCCTTCATTTGTATGCATGTGCACACATGTACACACTATAAAAATACTAGAATAAATAAAACAGCATATAAGAACACTGAGAGGTAATTATTTATACATTTTAACAATACACTTTTATTGAATATCTAACATAAACTATATTTAGCTCCTATTTTGAAATCAGATCATGTGTTGGATACTGGGAATTAAAAAATAAAAAGAAAACAAGGAGGGAGACAGGGAAGGAGGGAGGGAGAGAGGGAAAGAGAGAGCACGCATGGAATATCTCACTGTCTTCAAGGAGTTACAAGGATGGCAGAGGTGCTATGACTTTGTTCATAGACTACATATTCACTGAAGGCCCACTATGTGCCAGGCACAGATTTACACTCTAGAGATTGAGTAATGAACAAACTGGATTAAGGTCTTCATTTCATAAGTCATAATAGGACAGACATAGTATAAATAAAGACAATTTCAAGTATCTTAAGTGTTATGAAGAAAGTAGCAGGCCACTGTGATAGGAAGTGACTGGCTGGGGACAAAAGTGAGTAACATCAGGAAAAGCTGGCAGGTGTCCCTCTGTGTACAGTACAATTAAGAATAATGGGAGGAAGTTTACCATGCAAGAACATTTTAGAAAAAAAGAAATACAGAGGCAGGGCTTGTGAGATAGCTCATCAGACTAATTGCCTACTCAGGCAAGTACAGGGACCAGGTTTGATTCCCCAGCACAGCAGGCATCGCCCACCCTGCCCCCATGTGCACTGAGCTGGCCACCAGGACCACGCATGGTATGTACACCTGTACTCCCAAGAGGATCACTAGAGTCTGAGCTGCACAGTGAGACCCTGTACCAAAGACATTTTTTAAAAAAGTGCAGATGCTCTCAGCCAAGTACCAGCCTGGTGTACTCTAGAAAGAGGGCCAATGATGCAGCCTGGGCAGGCTCAGCCCTGGGGAGCGCCCTTCAAGGACATGCTGCAATTTCACAGCCTGACAGCTTCATAACTGAGTGCTTCTTCTCTGACACAATAAGCTTCAGAAACATTCATCGCAAGTTTAAAAAGCACTTATGATAAAAATTCCTACCCTTTTGCACTTTCAGTTATACTTCCCAGAAGTACAATTTCATAATACTGCTAAACACTTTTTGGCATATGTATATACATGTACACCTGAATATATATGCAAAGATATATTTAAAAACATACGTCTATACATCTTTATATTTTTAGATAAATACATATACCTTTAAATATATATATCTATTTAAATATAATATAAAAATATAAAAGTCCTTATGGATTATTGTCCTTTTTATGCTATGTATTTGGTATAGGGTCTCACTAAGCAGCTCGGACTGTGTTCCTCCTGTTTCCAGCCTTCCCAGTGCTGGGATTCCAGGTGTATGCCTGGTCTCAGTGGCCAGCTCAACATGCCCGGGGGTGGGACCTGTGCAGGATTATTATCTATTTACTTTGTACAATGTGAGATACACATTCATCCCTAGTCAGTTTTCTCCCCTTCTGCTGATTAGCTCTACATTAAACTTCTAGATTGTGTTTCTTCACTTCTATTAGCCCTGTGTGTGCACCACATGTTTGTGGTGGTGTTAAAAGGGAACCCAAGCCTTGCAAGAGGCAAGCGCCCTCCCACTGAGCTCCACCTTAGCCCCACCTACTTTGACTCCTACTCTGTCAGACTGAGCTATTACAGACTCAGCCCTTCTTCTGGGTCCTCCTTCTACCTTTCCTTTATACCTCTGTGGGACACAATTTCCACTCCTGCAAAGTTTAATTCCAAATCTTTCTTTTAATGGCATGTTAGAAGAATCCTTTATGAGGAAGGCCCTACACACTTTCTTTATCTGTTATTATCCACTATAGCTGTAACTACAGTCAAATTGAAGTATGTATATATTTACAGTTTTAGAAGCTTTTGTGTTGCCTTTTTTTAATTGCTTCATATCTTTTGATTGCTTGACGTGCCTTCCACCTATAATTTACTGGCAAATCTCATTATTGAGTCTAATATTTAAAAATCATTTTTCCTGACACGTGTCATTTACTAAATAAAAATATTTCTTGAATGTTATGTATAAGGCATAGCTGTAAAAAAAAAAAAAAGGCATAGCTGTAATGGTGTAGGCTATAGTGGTCTAAGACAGACACTCAGCATGCACTCTAGTGATTTAATCAACAGACTTAGTAAGAGGATCATCCAACGAACTTGAGGTTAGTTCTGGCTATGTAGTGAGTTCAAAAACACTTGAACTACATCTTGAGACCCTGTCTAAAAAAAAGAAAGCAAATAACCACAATTATAAAACCTACTGTGTTCCAGAGATTGTACTAAATAACTTGGATGTGCTATTTTAATTCTTAGAACTTTATGAAACAAAGAGAAATTAAATATCCTATTCGAGTCACTTCCTATAGGTAGTTGAGCTTATATTCAAATTCAAATTCTGACTTCACAGCCATTACTCTTTTTTTTTGAAACAGGTTCTTCTTATGTTGTCCAGGCTGACTTTGAATTCACTATGTAGCCCAGATTGGCTTCAGATTTGAGGTATCCTCCTGCCCCAGCCTCCCAAATACTAGGATTATGGACAGGAGCCATCATGCCTGATTTAGAGCTAGTGCTTCCGTGCTACACTCCTTCTGTGCTAAGTACTCTTCATACACATCTATGAAATTATTTGTCATATTATTTCAAAATTGTGTTTGTCTCAATTCTCAAGATGATTGCGAACTAGTACCATTCTAGATGTACAGGATAGAAGTTAGCGTATTATACACAAAGATTCCTTAAGGCATTAGAAATTAAGTCCTTCTTGAAACCCCAGATTGAAAAGGATTATTTTGGTGTTTTTAAGGGTAAAGACATCTGGCACATAGTAATTACTTGATACAGTTTTTTGAACCTGTATGCAAAACTTTGTAATTAATAATACACAGCTTTGGAGCTGAAAAACAAATTGCTTTAGTCTTACTAGTGCAGGTGTCTTTGCAGCAGGAGTTAGGCACTCAAGTCTTTCCTTAATAGGATTCCAGGGTTGTTGGATTTAAGCTCTGAGAAGCAGCAGAAAGCAATAGTTAGTGACACAGACACTTGAACCAAACTACCCAGGTTCCTATGCCAATTCCATTGTTTACCAAATAAATAAATTTAACCAGGTGTTTATTTAATAAGTGCCAAGTTTTAGAATTACCATACTTTTCATAATACCTAACACCAATACCCAACACTCAATTTATACCAGTAATATCCAATTAACTATTCATAATACCCAATACCCATAATATTCAACTTCTTTATGAAGTAGATACCTTTGCTATTTCTCAGTAGCCTCTGTGCCCTCCTTTTTTCATCTGTCAAATAGGAATAATAATAGAAAATCACTGCATTGAGTTACTGTTAGAATTAAAATGGTTAAAAATTGTACATAATAGTATCTGATACACAGACACTTAGTCATTACAGGGCTGTTTTTTTTTTTTTTTTGGCAGTACCAGGGATTGAACTCAGGAACCTGCACTTGCCAGGCAAGTGCTTATTCCACTGAACTATCTCCCCAGGCCCTACAAGGTATATCTTGTTGTATTATGCTTTTATTCCTGAACTTTGTAGATGCTGTGCTTTTAAAAATTAAAGGTTTATAGCAACACTGTGCCAAACAAGTTTATTTATAGCATTTTTCCGTTATTTCAAAATTTTTATGGTGCATCTGGAAAAAAGATTCAGTGGTCTGGAGAGAAGATCACACCAATCACAATATTCCATATTCAAAGCCAAACTACAGAAAGTCCCTGAAGTTTTTCAATTCTATGAATGCTGAGAAAAGAAGAAAGTGGCTTATGCATCTGAAGCTACTAAATTTTGCTTTTTGAGATTTTAGGAAAGATACCATCTCTTTAACATAAAAATGCAAGGTAAAACAGCAATTGCCGATGCAGAAGCTAGACCAAGTTATTTACATTTTATTGAAATTACAGATGAAATGGCTGTACTAAAGAAATCATTTTAATGTAGACAAAAGTCTTATATCGGAAGAAAATGACATCTACGTTTTTTATAACCAGAGGAAGGGAACGCCTGCTTCAACTTATCAAATGACAGGTTGACCTTCTCACTAGAGGCTCACAGAACTGGTGACTTTAAGTAGAAGCTAACACTTATTTGCCATTATGAAAACCTTAGAATTCTTAAGAATTTTAATAAATCTACTCTGCCTCAGCTCTCTAAATTGAACAACAAAGTTGAAAGGACAATACATCTGCTTATAACATGCTTTACTCAGTATTTTAAGCTAACTATTGAGATTTACTGCTTGGAAAGATAAAAAAAAAAAAAAGTCATTTTACCAGAAAAGATGAAGGGCAACTTCTGAGAAGATGTTGGAGAGGTGAGCAGCAGAGAAACAGCCTCTCTGAGATCTGGTGTCCAGACACTGGAACAAAGCAAAATGAGAAAGAAAAGGAGTGAAGTAGGTGCCCTGGACCCAAGAAGAGCCTGCAGCAATACCTGGAGCCCACAGAGTGAAAACAGAAACTCAGTGAAGAAAGAGGTGGAAGGCGGGCAGCACCTTCTCCCTCAGTCCAGACTTACTACATGGGAAGAAGCCGATCAAACCTGCAGCCACATGGTGAGTGCTGGCCACCTTGGAGACCTCCAGAGAGATACACAACTGGAAGGGAACAGGGGATGTGGAGGGCTACAGTGGCTGGTGAGTGGTACAGGGGTTCTGGTCTTTCTGCAGGAGGGGACAACTTGGCTGGGAGCCAACTTGGAAAGGGGCCTATGCTGGAGCTTGGAACTCACAACACCCTCCACCTCATGGCCCCCAGCTGAGTTAGAGCCCATAGAAGGTGCTCTGATTGCTGCAGGTGCAATGGGTCTGGTTCCAGCCTCATGGTGAAAAGCAATCTTCAACATCAGGGGAAATAAGGGTGTAGGCTGACCAGGATTATCTACCACCCACATCATAAAGCTATTGCTGCCTTGCTGGGATTAAACAGCAAGGATCTGGACTGTGCTCACACTGCCAACCAGTAATGATACAGTCACAACTTGTGTGGACCACTTCTCTCTCTCTCCCTGTCTCTCTCTTTCCATCATTGTTTTTACATGAGTGTGAACTTGGATTCCAGTTTTGTGGTTGTTACTCTGTTCTGTTTTTCTTTTTATTTCTTCTGTCTCTCTCTCTTATCTTCTGTACCAGTTTCTCAAAGTTTGTATAATTTTCCTTTGGCCTCCACTTCTAATCTCATCCTCTTTAATTTCTCTATATTCCCCCTTATACTTTTAAAAATTTTCACCCATGTGGGGAGAATTTTACCTGTGGGTAAAACTGTCATATTGAGGGCTTACTGCATACAATTTTCTGGCTTGTTTTAAATTTTGCTATATAACCGCAAATCTAGTTTCTCTGGTTAAAAGGTGGCAAATTAATAGTTACCTCAGTTTGTCATTTTGAAGGCTATGTTTGATTCTATTGTTATTGATTGCTGTTTGTACTACATTAAACAAAATGACAGATTGCCAGGGATGGGGTGATAGCTCTGTAGAATAAGCACTTGCCTGGCAAGTGTAGGGTCCTGAGTTCAATCTCCAGTACTACAAAAAAAAAAGACTGAGATTGCCTAAGGGCCATAAAAAAAATACTATAGGCCAGTGCCAAAGAACTATGGGCTGGGGCAAGTGGGCAGTAACTTTTCATACTCAATAAATTTGAAAGACAGGATCTTGTAACTCACTTAAAAACCAAAGCCAGCTATGCCTGGAACTCACTGAGAAGAAGTCATTTCCTAAGAGTTCTAAATACTAGTAATAAAGTTACTCACTATAGGCAATTTATAAGCATCAACCCAGGAATTAAACTGAAAAATTAAACCAGATGCAACCACAGATATCCAGTTCACTATAGGTAAACTCAGGGGACAATGAGGTGAGACAATCTGAAAGCCACACACCTTCCCTCTTCTGAAGTGGTAATAGTGCATGTAAGAAGGTAAATGAATGAGGCTCTAGAAAAAAAAAATCAAATTAGAAGTAATTTCTCAGATAACTGCAGAGATGGTGATCACAATGAAAGACATGCTTAGTGACTCTGGAGCAAATTCAGATTAAAAAAAAGAGAAGCTTAGAAAAATGATGACTGTCCAACATAGGAAAGAAACGGAACCAATAAAATAGGTTCAAACAGATATCCAGGATATTACAAGCTTCAATGAAAGTATACATGGTAGGATGAACCCATATGAGGACAGAATCTCAGATACAGAAGACGAGATAGCAGTTAACAATTAAAAGATTTCTTCAAGAGTAAAGGAGGATGAGGAATCAATCAACAGCTGTTACATGATGCCAATAAGATGAGATTAATCAGAGTCATAAGGAAGCAAGAGATGATAGTGCAAATGAAACAAAAACCTATTCACAAATGTCACAGCAGAGAACTTCCCTGTCAGGGAAGAAGAATCTGACATACAGATATGTGAACTCCAGCTAGCCACAATCAAAACCAAATCTACAGCAAAGCATAAAATGGTCAAGATTCCAGAACACAAGAAAATGGTCAACACAAGAATACAGCATAAAAAGCTGTCAAAGAAGCAAATCTCATATAAAGGAATGCCCATCTGAATCATAGCTAATTTGTCAACACAAACTCTCAAATTAAGAAGAACTTGAAGTATTTTAAGCCCTAAAAGAAAACCACCAACTCAGACTGATATACCCTGTAAAAGTATCTTTCAAAATTGATGCAGAAAATATAAAGGGTATTTAAAAAGGAGGCTCATTTCCAAATATTACTGTTCGTTGACAATGTACCTGGCCACCCAAGAGTTATGATAGACATATTATTAATGTTGTTTCCATGCCCGAGGATACAAGACTCATCCCATGGATGGATGAAGAAGTGATTTCTTCATTCAAGTTCTCACAATTTAAGAAGTACATTTTGTGGGTCTATAGTTTCCATAGATAGTGATTTCTTTGATGGATCTGTGCAAAACAAATTGAAAACCTTTTAGAAAGGACTGACCACTTAGATTTCTTTAAGAACATGTGTGACTTGTTATAGGAGGTCAAAACATGTTAACAGGAATTTAAAAGGGGCTGATTCCAATCCCTGATTTTGGGGAACTCAAGACTTCTGCAGAAGAAGTCATTACAGATATGCTAAAAGTAGCAAGAGAACTAGAGAAGAGGGGTCTGAGGATGTAGTTGAATAGCTGAAATTGCATGATAAAACTTTTTTTTTTTTTTTTGGTCGAACTGGGGATTGAACTAAGGCCCTTGTGCTTGCCAGGGAAGTGCTTATTCCACTGAGCCATCTCCCGACGCACGATAAAACTTTAAAAGAGGAGAAGTTGCTTTCTAGGTATGAGCAAATAATATAGTTAAGATAAAATTTACTCTAGAGAACACGTTGCAAACATTGAAATGACAACAAAGGAATTAAAATATTACATAAAATCAGTTCATAAAGTAGGGGCAGAGTTTGAAAGAATTCAGTTTCACTTTGAAAGACACTTGTGAAATGAGTTAATGTGGTGATTTTCTTTGCTTTTACTTTTAAAACATCCCTTCATACAGTGACCATCACCCGGATTAGTCAGCAGTCATCAATATTATTGAGACAAGACCCTCAACCAGCAAAAATACAACCCACCCACCAAAGTCACAGCTGTTTTAACATCTTTTAACAATAAAATATTTTTTAAATGAAGATATATACAATTTTTAATACAATGTTACTGCATACAGATGTCAGTCCAGTATAAGCATAACTATTATACTCACTGGAAAACCAAAAATTTCATGCAGTATTTTACTGGCAGTATTTGCTTTATCATGGAGATCTGGTATTAATAGTACCAATGAGGGGTCCGTGGACTACAACTAGAAGCTGTGACCAAAGTAGAAAATCAACCTGAAATAACTTAGCAAATGTTCACTTCAAAGACAAAATTCTTTGGAAGACTAAATCATAAGTATTTTCCAACCACACTGGCCTTATTTCTCTAAGGCAAAACCTAAAAGTTGACACTGAAAAGGGAAATGTAGGAAAAAAAATACCTCTGAACTTGGTTCTCTGTTTGGCAGTTACTCTGCCAGGTCCCAGAGTATCTTGGTGGTACTACAGTACACTCCCAAAAGGCTGAAGGACATCCTCCTTGGAAGCTTCTGTTTTCTTCTCCAGGAGATTAATCCTTTTAAAGAGACATAAATGGGATTCTATTGTGCTTATCCTTAAAAGCCCAGTAGCATTTCATAGGACCCAAATTAATAATTTGGCTGAGGCTGAGGGTCTAGCCTTGGCCAATCCTTCCAAATATCCTCCTTCACAGTCTCCCCTCTAGCCACATCAGCTTTTATTCACTGGCCAACTGATACTTATTTGCTCCCCAAGTACTTCTATTTGTAGCCACGGAACTTACATTTTAGGAGGAGGAACAACCAAAAATACAGCAATTGTTAGTGGTAATAACTACAGAAATGAAATTAAAAACCTGCAAATAAATGTGAAGATACACTTAAGATAAAACTCTCAGGAGAGGTTTCTCTAAGAAGGCAATTTATTAGGTAATTTCCAAGGGAGAAAGATGAATCTTATGAATAGAGAAGGGAGAATTCAGGTAGAGAGAAGAACCCAAGCAAAGTTTCATATTTGCTGGAAAGAATGTGGCAGGTAAGTATCCAGTGCATGTTACATAACAGAGAAATGCTGGCTAGTACCAACCAGGACTTGGTAAGCCAACACAAATGAAAAATGTACTTTTTCCTTATTACAGAAAATTTCTTGAAGAAAGTAATTATACTTTTCTCCTAGATTAAGTAACCTCTACACTCTTTCTTCCTTTCTTTCTTTTGGTGGGGACTGAATCCACTGAGTGCTGAGCTACATCTCCAGTCCTTTTAAAATTCTGAGACTCAGTCTCTAATTATATAGCTGGAATTGAAGATGTGTCTTAATATACCTAGCTTTTATTTTGTGTCAGATGCTTTGAAGGTAAGTCGCAGGTACTCTGTTGCTAAATAGAGCAGAAAATACATTCTAAAAATAAATTCTTCTACATAATCACAAACTCATTGGTACATGCAAACAATTTAAAATTGACTCAGTACCATTTAATGTGGTCCATATTTAAATTTTTTCAACTACCTAGCAAATGCCTTTTGAACTTTTTTGTTTAATCTATAAATCAATTACGATACATAGATTTCAGCTGGGTTATGGTAGCTCATGTGTGTAATCCCCACTTATGTGGCTGAGGCAGAAGTAACATTGAGTTTAATCACTAATCTGAGCTATATAGTGAGTTCAAGGCAAGCCTGAACTGTGTTTCAAAAAAAAAAAAAAATTCACTTACTTCATTTAGGGTTTTTCTCTTCATTAAAGCTGTCCCCCACCTTGCTTTATTGTTCTGGTCATAACACTGACAATTTCAAAGGGTCTATATTCTTTTTTCTAAATAATGCTGGAAATTAAATATTGGTCCTTCACACTGAGCTACATCACCAGACCTTTTTGCTTTTGAGAAGGGTCGACTAAACTGCTAAATTGCCCAGGCTGGGCTCAAACTTGAGATCCTCCTCCTGTTTCAAACTCCTAGTTCTGAGATTAGAAGCATATGTTTTGTACAATGGTTTCCTCATGATTAGGCTCCTACCAAACATTTCTGACACAAATACACTCACTTGGTTAAAATACGTCTAACAAATATCTTCACTATAAAACTACCTTTGACAATCAAGAAAAAAATCTGTGCTATGATTCTTTAACATAGAGTTCATGTGTTGTTTTCCAACTACCTTTCAGTCAATACATATTACATCTTTTCTCTTACATGCTGAGTAGAAAAAACAAACTCAGATTATTTCTTTCACAACACAGATCACTTCTGTGATCCTGGAATGTGCGCGGATCTCTTCCACCACAAGCGAGCAAATAGTTTTGTAGTGGACACTGGATGAGTGCTCTCTAATCCAATTCTGACAGTCTAACTAGAAAGAGCATCAGATCACACAGGCTGAGAACAGTTCCATTAGTTTTTTTTTTAGGGAAGGGTTTACAGGGTGTTCAAGGCCTCACTACTAGATGGGACTTGCAGTAATCCACCTGTTTACAGCCTCCCAAGAGATGGGATTATACGCACATGCCACCACACCTAGTCTCAATTGCTGTCTCAGTGTGCCCCAGGTGCAGGGCCAGCATAGCAGGCCCGGGGATCAAACCCCTGGCCCTTGCACCTGATTGCAGGTTCTTTAATCCGCTAAGCTATTTAGCCGGCTGAAGTACCATAAGATTGTCTCCACTTCAGACCCAGTTGCAAATCTAAGTTTCTAGCAATTTTGATTGACCAGGTACAACTGGGGTTTTAGGATGTTCTCTTTGAGTTTGATCAATTTTGCTTGAGTAGCTCAGAGAACTCAGGGAAACATGATACTTAAATTTATTAGATTATAAAGGATATTTTAAAGCATACGAATAAGCAGCTAGATGAAAAGACATATAGGGTAAGCTCAGGAGCTTCTGTTGGTGGAGGGCGAGTACAGCAACCTCCTAGCATGTGTTGAGTTTTTGCTCAACTTCTTAGCAGCTTCCATGTGTTAAGCTCTCTAAAAGTTCTCTGAACCCTGTTCTTTCAGGTTTTTATGGAGACTACCTTGAGTAGGAATGACTAAAGCCTGGACAACCATGGAGAAATGTGATTATACAAAAAGGACATGATCTAATGATAATGGATGCAGTGAGGAAGCTCAGCAAAGACTAGATTCTTCTTGGCCTCTCTTCTTTCTCCTGGACATTCCTCCTTTTGAAATAGGGATCTTCTGACTTACTATTAGAGAAGGTAGAAGAGAGAATTTCTTTACAGCCAGTATCAAGAAAGAACAGTGGGAAAGAACTAGTTTCTAAGAGTTATCTTGAGGAAGAAAAATTCCAGTTTCCATGGCCTGCCTAGAGAAGGAATTATAAGCCAGGAACCATGAATAAGAAATCCAAATGCACACATTATGTTACTGCATATGTATACTTATGATAAATTTTAATTTATAAATTAGACATTAACAATAACAATGAAACAGAATTGTAATATACTGTAATAAGTAAATGTGAATGTGATCGCTTTCAAAATATATTGTACTCTATTCACTTCTTATAATAATCTGAGCTACACTGATGACATGATGAAAAGATAAATGACATATAGGTAGTACTGTGTTGCAGCATTAGATTACGCTTTTCTTTCTTAAAAAATATATATTTAGTACAGGGTCTATAAGGTCTCACTATACAGATCGGACTTGTAATGATCCGCATGTTTTTAGCCTCCCAAGCGCTGGGATGTTAGGCCCATGCCACCAAGTCCAGGCTCAATCACCTTCTCAGCACACCCCAGAGATGGGGCCAGCACAATGAACCCTGGTCCCTAAGTGGACTAAGCAAGCTCTTTGGTCCTCTGAGCTATCTGGCCAGCACTTGTACCATTAGGTTATTACTGATATCCTGACAATATTTATTTTGAGCACAGTTTACAACAGACAATTGAATCTTTGAAACATGAAACTATGGAAAGGCAGGACACACACACACACACACACACATATATATATATATATATATATATATATTTTTTTTTTTTTTTTTTTTTCAGTTTGCTTTTCTTTGGGGGAGGGTCACTTAATAGCACACACAAGATTTATTTCTAAAAAGTCATTGAGAGGCTTTAAACAAGGTCTTTATCATCTTCATTTTTGATTAGGTTGGTAGCTCTAAGACCAATAATGTGCAGAGGTACAGGAGCTAAAACAGGATGACCGGGGGAGGCTGTGGTGGTCTGAACAAGGAGATAAGAAAGGAGTCTTTAGTATTTAGTTCACATAAAACCTGAAACAAACAAACATCAACTCCCCTCCCCACAAGGTGAAACTAGAAGGGAGGTTAGGACAAGGATTCTGGGCTTGGACGTGTAAAAATGATCAAAGTATGTTATATACATACACAATCTGACAAAATTAAACCCATTAATCTGTATAACCAATAAAAAATTGAAAAAAATAAAAATAGAAAAAGTCCAAAAGTAAAAGAGATATACTTGTTTACAAACTGGATGAGAATTATGATTCTTTGTCTTGAAAAACTAGTAGACTTTTAGTGACGCCATTGATGGAGATAACTAGGGTTTTCTAGTTATTTTTCTTGTAGTGGAAAATCTAGAATTCCTCACTAGAACATTTTAAGTTAGAAGTATCTTTCATATATTCAGTTGATGATATTATCTAGTTGGAGCTCTAAGGGCCATTTGGAAAAAAGGAATTTAAGCGTCAGATTTTATAAAGATGCTATTTAAATCCCTAAGAGTTGATAAGATTGTCAAAAAGAAAACAATGGAGAAAAGAATAAAAGGTGAGTGCTGAGAAAGATTGAAGAGTCCTGCAACTTAAAGTTTAAGGGGAAGACAGAAAAGAAGAATAGGATGAGTTGTTAATGAGGCTCTGAGTACAAAAGGAGTGGGACCCAGCACTCAAATGAAGAATGTTTCAAGGTGGAAACGTTTATTTACGTGAATGAAATACTCATTGTGGAATGCTGTTCAGAGGTACAATAAGATGACAGAAAACTTATTTGATGTTTAGTTCCTCCCTTCTCCCAGGTATGGTGTTCTGTCTGCCTGAAGAGCTCACTTCTCTTTCCTATTTATTTAACTCCTAAGGATCCTTGAGGATCCAGATCAAACATTTGCCCAGGTTCCCCTAGAAAAAATCTTAAAGCTGTAAGAGCATTTCCTTGTAGTTATAATTTCTTAATTATTTGTATTCTAAGTTGCTTATTTCTCCCATTAGAATGTTAGCCCCTTGAGGGTTGAGTCTTTACACTCACCCTTTACCACAACTCCAAGCCTGAGCACATAGCAAGTTTTCAACAAGTCCTTGCCACCCAATAAATGGACTCCAGAGCTGACTGGCACTCAGTAGAAAACTAGTAAAAGCAGTAAGATATTGTGAGGCATAAAACAAAGTACAAATTCAGGCATAGATTTGCCTGCAGGAGCATTTGAGACTATAACAAGAATCTACGAATGAATTTTGTGCCAAGTCTGGGATAAAACAAATTTTCTATTTTATCTTTCCTTCCTTCTCTCTTCCATCTACATTTTTTCGTTCATCTTTCCTCATGACACCAAATCCTCTTTTCCATTCAGGAGTGGTTCACTCCAAATTCGTTTTCTGAGGAAAGATAAATCGACAGTGGCACTTTAGCTAAGAAAGGGTGTGATGGGAGACGTAAATAAAGCATGACAAAGGCAGGACGACGGGAAGCTCATACAGGAAGCTCATAGGTGTTTCAAAACTGCTAACCAAATAAAATAGTTGCATATAGAACCATATGTAAGAATGAGTCCTTATATCCTTTGGCTGAACTGAATGAAATCCCAGCTCCATTTTGGAAGCCTACTACTTACTTAATATTGTGAACTCAGAATTCATAATATGGGATAATAACACCTATCGAAAAAGGGTTGTTCCCAGGGTCAGTGAGACAATCCAGTTTACAAGTTTAGCATGAGTGGCATAAGGTAAACGCTCAATTTATGTCAGCAGTTATTTTTCTCTAAAATGAAATACAGCGAGGCGAGAGAACCTACGCAGCAAAGTGTTACAAGAAGCAGAGACGATACATTAGCACTTACATTTGGGCACCGCAAAGACCTTGCCTAGGATGGGACTCACAGTCCAACTCCTTGTAAGAGGCAGCTGCTTACACCTTGGAAAGCAGGGGGAAAAACAAAAATGTTCATAAAAATCTATTCTGGGATAATTTTGTTTCGCTTATTAGGGACACTTTGGAAGATAGGGAGTTTCACGCAGTGAGGAAAGCAAGCCTGGATCCAGCGACTTTTTCCGGCCCTGCTGGGACAGGACCCAGGGAGGACTAGCCCGCCATTGTTCAGCCTGTCTGTGGCCATGTCCGGGACTAAGTGCGACGCAAGCGCTCTCACCTAGGCGATTTAGCTGTATCTTGCCACAAGAATTAAATCCAACACTTGCACCCCAGCCGGCTACAGTCCATACCTATGGCAGCCCACGCGGAACGCTCAGAGCGGCCGCACGTTGCGCGCCGGGACGGCCGCCGAGCCCGCCTCTGCCCATTGGTCGCCCGGCGCACCAATACCCGCCCCCCGATTTGAAAGCTTCTTCCGGAAGCGGCTGGGAAGCCCATAAGGGAGCCCGCCGGAGCCCCGCCCACTCCCAGCGTTCCGTGCGGCGCTCGAGCCGCCATTGTTTGAATTTGAAAAGGAAAACACCGCCTAGCAAGTCTCCTGACCGGAGTCTCCTGGCTTGGTTGTACGTGAGGAGGTGACGGGTGAAGGTGAAGAGAAGGAAAAGGAGGTGGAGAAAGAGGTGAGTGACTGGGTTTGTGACAAGCCTAAGGCAGAGAAACAGCCGTGGAAATACCTTGTCTGTGGGATTCCTGAGGCCCCTATCTGGAACGGGGTTTGGAGCGGTGGGGCGCGGCGAGCATTGAGTCAGACTACTCCGTTTGCGGTTTAAATCTCGTTTCGACTGCCTATTAGCTGACTGAGGAAAGGGCGTCGGTTTCCTCATCTGTTGAAAGGTGGTAATGATAATACATTATTTTAGACCACTTTTTAAGATCAATAGTGTGTACGTTACCAATAATAATGTAGACAGATATTAAAACACTGCTTGCACGTAAGAAGACACTGCATGTTTGGAACCATTAATCCTTCATTATTGTGGTTTCCTGTGTTAGAGGCCTGCATGCCGTACGTACATCCCGGAATCCCTGAGGTGAGCTGTTTGTTAGGCTGATGACGTGACCACTTTCTGAGGAAGCCCGTGTCAGCTACTAGACGGGCACGGAGTGACTAAAAAAGGCTTATTCAGGCTCTCTTGAAATCCAGAGGGGGCATACAAATTTGAATTAAAATTATGAAGTAAGCCTGTTAATTTATGAATTAAGGGCTTTTGTTCTGAGGCTCGCTGTCTGTGTAGAAATAAATTGTCAGTGCCCATTTAAAACCTTGTCAGGCCAGAAACTACCTACTTCAGCAATTACTGTTTTGGATGTTAATAAATTTATCTAAGAACAGAATGAGAATTTTCTCTATCCCAGATGTTGTACACCTAATAAATTCTCACATTTTGAATATTTCTTTTTCATAGGAAGTACTCAAGTTTAATTTGGTGATGCTTAATTCACTTGTAATAATTTGCTAATGTGTTTATTACTCAGCTTAAGACCTATGATGTGTCAGGTTCTGTTTTATGTATGTACCTATATTTTTTGGCATTGAGTATTGGAACTGTCAGACATGCAAGGCAAGCCCTTTAGCACTGAGCTACATTCAGTTCAGGTACTGTTTTGAATTGTATCCTTAATGCATTATTTTATTTTTTTCTTTCACTTTGAAGAATTAAATGTAAAATTTTTTACTAGATAACTGAATTTAACTTATAAGTGTTAAAATAACATTCTTTGCAAGACACTAAGTAACTAAAGTACTACAGGGTCATAAGTCACTTGGTGATCTCTTTACTATTTGATTTCTAAAATGATTTCAGGCAAAGAGTGAACATTGTCATAATGAAAAGATTAACTTTTTTGGGAAATGTTTATGGATGGATCTGCTGATAGGTTGGCTAATATGTGTGTTCAATATTATTTGGTTCAGGTTCTGTAAATATAATTTTTCTGTAAATATAATTTGGTTTTTGTCTTTCTCATAGGTGATTGTGTTATAAATGAAAAACTAAATGCTTACCTTTTATAAAATCTAGTTTATGGAGGAGAGTAGTAGGCTAGACTGAAGACTTTAAATGGTGGGTATCTGCTGACTTACAAAGGTTGTCTAAAAATGTTGACATTTTTCTTGCAGAATGGAATCTAATTGGAATCAAGATGCAGTGCCTAGACCATCCTATGTTTTTAGTGCTGACCCAGTTGAAAGGCCTTCAGAAATAAATTTTGATGGCATCAAGCTTGATCTTTCTCATGAATTTTCCTTAGTTGCTTCAAATACTGAAGTAAGTGAAATGCAAGAAAAGTACTATATTGATTGTCATAATTGAGAGGAAATGTGTACATGTCACTGTAGTAGAAATTCCTGAACTTGTGGATTTAAGGGAGCCTAGTATCTCAGTAACTCTTTTGTGGACTCTTATGACAAAAGAGAAAAGTTTTCAAGTAGTAGATGTTTTCTTTAGTTTTTTAAGTAGGTCTTTTCACGTAGTAAGTCTGACCAACTTAATAAGTATACATGTTCTGATCTGGTATCCATTTCAAAATACTTTAAAAGAATTTTAAAGGTTTATGCTCTGATAATTGTACCTAGTAAGTAGTGAAATATTTGCGTGGCCTGCTTTATTGTGATCTGGAAACAAATCTGAGATAGTTTTGTTTCTGAATTAGGTAGTACTAGACCTCCAAACTGCTTTTTTTTTTTTAAAAGAGTTTAGCTCTTCTATGTACTTTGCATTTCTACATGAAATTAAAAATGAATTTTGTCAATTTCTTCAAAACAGCTTGAGATTGCATTGACCTGTAGATCAGTTTTAAAAGAATCTTTTTTTTGAGACAGGCTGGCCTTGAATTCACAGCAGTCTGCCTACTCCGCCTCCCAAGTGCTGGGATTATAGGTGTGTCCCACCCCAATGGCTCTAAAAGTATCTTGTTTTAACAGTGTTGAATTTATAAAACAATGAACAAGATATATCTCCATTTAGTTTGATCTCTTATTAATTTATCTGCAGTATTTTGTGTGTAGATCTTACATCTCTTTTAGTGAGTTTTAGACTATTAATGTGTTGCTTTCTAAATTGTTTCTTAGTGTTACCAATATAGATAGAAAAATGATTGATTTGACCTATAGGTTTCTTTTATGCCACCTTATTAAAATCACTTAGTAAACTCATTATTAAACTCATTAGAGTACCTTTTCACTTGTTACATTTTGTAGGTGGAAGCTCATGTTGCCTGTGAATGAAACATTTATTTCCTACTTTGGATTTTTTTTATTTATTGTATTTTCCTTTTTGACTATTTGGGCTAACTGGTTAACTATTTAATGTTGAACAAAAATGATAAGCAGAAATCTCTTGTCTAGTTTTGTAGCTTAGCATTTAAGTCTTTCATAGTTAAGTGTAATATTTGCTATTGATTTCTTTTTTTTTTTTTGATAAATGCCCTTTATCAAGTTAAAGACATTTCTATTCCACTTGATAAAAATTCTTACTGTGCACAGTGTTGAATTTTGTCAACTGCTTATTTTGTTTCTCTAGAGATGAGTATTCTCAATTTTTTAACTATGTGAGTTAACCCTAATTGATTTTTGAATATTAAACTGACTTGTATTCTTGAAATAAACCATTTTTGGTTGTGTTATATTATCCAGTTTTATGTATTGGCTAGTATTTTGATAGGAAAATTTTGTATTGATCTTAATGTAATTATAATTGTGTATTAATTTCTAAAGAGATCCTTGTCAGATTGTGGTAACAGGTATGTCAAACTCAAAATTCATCAAGTTTTCTTATGTGTGACTTTTATGGTTATTACCTTAAATGTTTGTGAGAATTTGTTAGTGAGCTATCAAGGCCTGGACTTCGCAGGATTATTTTGTTTGGTAATACATTAAATTTCTTCAACAGATATAGGGTTACTCAGATTTTTTAGTTTTTGTATTAGTTTTGAAAGTTATTTTTTAAATAATTATTTCTTTTTAATTTTAAAATTTAAAACATATATTGAGGCTTTCTTTATATACAGTGTTTAAAAATATTGTCTGGAAATTCTGTGTGTAACCAGTCACCTATGTTAAAAGAATGATGTTCTATGAACCATTATTTTCTATATTTTAAAAATATGGTTTTGTTCTTTAGGCAAATAATTTGGAATCTAAAGATTATCTCCAGGTTTGTCTTCGAATAAGACCTTTTACACAGGCAGAAAAAGAACATGAATTTGAGGTTTGTGTTGAATTTAATTGAATTTTAGTATTTCCATTTCATTAAACAGGCAAAATAACATTATTATTTATTGTGGCAATATATTGCAGGGTTGTGTACATGTCGTAGATTCACAGACTGTTTTGCTGAAAGATCCTCAAAGCACCCTTGGCCGGTTAAGTGAGAAAAGTTCTGGGCAGATGGCACAGAAATTCACTTTTTCTAAAGTAAGTACCTGTGAAATGGAACTCAAGGTTGAGAGTATGAAATAAAGGGTGACACTAGAGGTTGAACCCAGTATGTTATGCATTCATAGCCTCTTATTCTACTATTGAGCTACAGTCCTACCTCCCTGTTCCTTTTTATAATGAACTATTTATTTTATGCTTATAGGAGTTAGAACTCTGGCATTTGTGCTTTACTTAAGAATAGGACTTAAGTCTATAAGTATATATAATTGGGATTCAGAAAGTCACTATAATCTTAAGGGTTTTTTTGTTTCTGTTTTCTGTTTGCTATGAGGGATTGAACTCAGAACCTTGCACTTGCCAGACAGGTGCTTATGTCCCTGAGCTATCTCCCCAACCGTATAATCTTAAGTTTTTAAAATTTTTAAAAACTGTACAGAAATGTTTACTAAGATGAAAACATATATTGAGGGTTTTCCATTATGACTGTGTGGGTTAAAATTTTGTATCTTGAAAACTCGCTGATACAAGTTAAACTGTCAGGTGTGTTTTTGGTAGTGGGAATAGAGCCAATTTCGAGAAAAATCTTATGAAACTAAATTTTTTCACATGAGATACAGGGTGGAACTCACTGCAGATATTTACTTTAATTTTCTAAAAAGATGTCTTAAAACATGCTTTCTTAGGTTTTTGGCCCTGAAACTTCACAGAAAGAATTCTTTCAGGGTTGCATTATGCAGCCAGTAAAAGACCTCTTGAATGGACAAAGTCGGCTGATTTTTACTTATGGGCTAACCAATTCAGGAAAAACATATACATTTCAAGGTAAATATTATTTGTCAAGAAAGGAAAAAGCAATAATAGTCTGTCCATATTTTTATGATTGTAATAGTTTTGTACCTATTACCTTATAAACATTTACTCCGTTTTTTAAACTATTGGTTATTCATTCGTTTATTTATTTTCCCTTTTCCTATTTCAATGTTAGGGATCAAACCTAGGGCTTCATGCATGCTAGGCAAATGCTGTATCACTGAGTGTATCCCTGGCCGTGTTGCTGATGGGTTTTATTTAATGCGTTTGTAAAAAACATCCAGCTGATGGAGGTTAAGGTGATTAGAATCTGGAAAAAAGATTGATGTGTAGAGAATTAAACATGGATTACCAATGAAACTTTTTCATTTTACTTGTATGTTTTGTAATTTTAGGTGATTGCAGATCTTACTATTATAGCCTAGTCTGAATGCAAAACTTCAGAGTTTGCATTAAAATAATGGTCAACAAAATATTGGTAATATAGCATAGACCAAAGTGATGGAAAATTGAACAGTCTCTCAGTTTCACTTTTGATTTGGTTATTTACTCTTATTGTTAGTGTAAGAGAAAGTTTTAATAGCTCAGGAATGTTCCCTCTTTTCTACTTGTCTGAGAGTATGGCACAAAATCTCTTTTCCAGGTACAGAAGAAAATACTGGCATTCTACCTCGAACTTTGAATGTATTATTTGATAGTCTTCAAGAAAGACTATATGCAAAAATGAACCTTAAGCCACATAGATCTAGAGAATTCTTAAGGTTATCACCTGCCCAAGAAAAAGAAGAAGGTGCTAGCAAAAGTGCATTACTTCGACAAATTAAAGAGGTGTGCAAGTATTTTAGTATATAAAATATATCATGACTTTTGTTAACTCTTCACATTCTTTCAATATACAGTGTCAGTTGCTTTGTGGTGCTGGTTTTTTTTTTTTTAGAAAAATACCTAAAACTACTTTGAAAGTATTTCATGCTGAAAAATAAGAATACTTAAATATTACAAATGTAAATAGTTGAGCGGTCACTTTTGGTTATTTTAAAACCAGCATTATGGGCTGGGGATATAACTCAGTGGCCTGAGCACCTGCCTGGCAAGCACAAGGACCCAGGTTCAATCCCCGGTACATTATGCTGTGCTGGCCCTGGATTGTGCTGGCCATTGAAACTGGATGTGATGGCGTATGCCTATATTTTCAGTGCTGGGGAGGCCGACATAGGATCATTAAGAGTTCGAGCTGCGTAATGAGAACCCTGTACCAAATAAGCAATTTAAAAAAATTTATTTTAAATAAAACCAGCATTGTATGCATAAAGGTAAGATATATATGAGAAGATATACATATATATATATATATATGAGAGAAAATTTAGATAAAATTGTGAGAAATAAAAAGTAAAGGTTTATTATTGTATTTCTAAAGAGAAAATTGCTATTATTGATTCACAGTTATATATACGTTTCCATGTGTCTTTATATCACTCCTCCTTCCTTGCATGGGGATCTAACTGTTGAGTACCACACCCTGTCCTTTTTTTACAAACTTAAAATAATTATATGTGGGATATAACGTTTTTTCTTTTTAATTTTTTTGGTACCAGGGATCAAGCTCAGGATCTTGCACTTGCCAGGCGGGCGCTTAATCCTACTGAGCTATCCCCAGCCCCCATTGTTTTTTAAGAAATACAATAGAAGTCTTAATTATGATTTGCTTTCTCATTCAGCATATTCTAATCCTCTCTACAAGTCATGTGGCTCATTGGTTAGTTTATGTGTTTATTTTCTTTTTTTAAAAATCAAAATTTTAACCATTTACCCATGGTATATATTTGTATTGCTTCCATCACTAACTGTGTTAGATATTATTTTAGTATAACAGCTTTCTGTTGTAAATGCATTCTGTGCTCGTTTTCCCAAACTCAGGCCAACAGTGAACATTTAATAGTTTCTGTTCAGGCAGGTGAAAAGTGTCCTCATTTGAACTTAAATTATATTTCTTTAATTATAAATGAAGTGATTAATTAGTTCACCTTAAAACTTTTCCTGTGGGTTGTCAGATACATTCTTAGCCTATTTTTCTATTTCTTTTTTTTTCGTACTAAAGTGTAAGACTTTTTTTTTTTTTAATAAAAAGGTTCTGGCTGTGAAGTTGTAGCTCAGTAGTAGGGTATTTGCATAGCATGCACAGGGCCTGGTGTGATTTAGTCAGTGACTTATTTGGATAAATAATTGTGTGTCTTTAAAATAACTTTGCTTATATTTTGGTTATTTAACATTAACTAAAGGTGTTTTTAAGCTTGTATTAAAAATCTGTTTTCTAGGTTGCTGTGCATAATGAAAGTTATGATACTCTTCATGGTAAGACTTTCTTTCATCTGTTCATATGAAATAAATTTATTTTTTAAATCACATAATTTAATTTCTTTGATGATACAGTGATACTTGGAAAACAGTATGTAACTCAATTGTTTAGTTCCATTTAAGTTAAATATCAGAGATAATCCTTTCACTGATTATTTAATATTGAATTCAAGGGATGATCTTGTTTATCTTTGTCCTTTGCATTTAATTTGTTAACATATTTTCCAAAAGAAAGGGGGGACAAAAAGAAGTCAAAATTTGATCATTTCAAGTATTATTCTTTGTTTCAAAAAATGTTTAACATAGATTCAAAAGATTAAAGATACTTAGTTTTTCAAGTCCAGGAATCATGATCTGTGATTTTATTCTTAGACAATTTCATAATGTTGTTCCCATCTTTTTTTCTGTTTTCATTTTTTGTAGCAAGTTCAATGAACTCTTTGAATATCCCAGAGTTTGAAGAATCTGTGAGAGATTGTGAACAAGCTAATTTGAATATGGATAAAAATATAAAATTTTCTATATGGGTATCTTTCTTTGAGATTTATAATGAATGTATTTATGACTTATTTGTACCTGTATCATCTAAGTTCCAAAAGAGGAAGAACTTGCGCCTTTCCCAAGATGTAAAGGGCTATTCTTTTATAAAAGGTATTCTAATAAATATTTTATTTTAGCAGAGTTCCCTTTCAGGCTTTGTAATAGCTAGGGAAAGGAAACAGCAAATTAATATACTTTATATTCATTATGAACATTAAGAAAATAAGAGAAGTTTGTACTTTGGAAGGTTTTTTTTTAATATAAGAAAGTCTAGTTTGGTATTGTGTTGAGTATTAATATAATTCATGGTGATGAGAAAAAATAACTTGAAATTTACATTCTGCTACTTTGAGACAGTCAAAATTTTGGACATATGAAATTTTATTCTTCCATTGTGATGTTTTTCTAAACCTTTGAAATTATTATTTGTAGGAAGTACATATTGTCACTATGTGCATGTATATATCTTTATATGTGTGTGTAATATTCACAATAAAAATGTCATCATTGCTCCTTGGTCTTGGGGTTAAGGTAAAGTGTGGTATCTTTTTGTCAGCTTAATATTTGATATGTCCTATATCTAAGGACAGTCCATTAGATGGATTTCTGGAGGTGGGCGATAGTGTAGGAGCTTGTTCTGTCTCCTCAAAGCATTAAGTTGTTATTGTAGTACTTCCAGGAATGATGCATCAAAAATTCTTTTTCTTATCTTACTGTAGGTAGTACTTTTTGTTTAATCTTCTACTTGATTTTTTACAAAATGTTATTATCAAAATTTTGTGTGAGTCACATACATTCCAGTCTGCATTGTCTCATACATAGTGAGATATTTCTTTAGGTTGGATCTACTACATTTTGTCTTTTTTTTGAATGTTTAATTGTAAGGAATTACCTTTTAATTTCCCCACTGGCAGTCTATTGAAGAACATTTACTTTATGCATTTGTATAACTTAAGTACTGTAAAATAATCCCTTCTGGAATATGAAGTAGCTGAGTTGATTCCAGTTTATGTGTGTTAAAAGAAAGATGTCATTCTGTGTCACTGGAAAAATGTGTTAGGTGGTATAGAGAAGATCCTTTTTTAACAAAAATCGATGTGTGTTATTTTATGTTTTAAGATCTACAATGGATTCAAATATCTGATTCCAAAGAAGCGTACAGACTTTTAAAATTAGGAATAAAACACCAGAGTGTTGCTTTCACTAAACTGAACAGTGCTTCTAGCAGAAGGTAATAATTCCTTTGAAGTAATCCTAAAAAAACCCCATAGTATTCTGTGCTGTGTAGTTCATTTTATAATAAAACAGGTAGTAGGTTCTGTTAAATGACTTTATAAGTACAAATACCTTTTCTGTAGACTAAAAAGCAATAAGTAGCGATGCAGAGATAGCTCAGTGGTTTAAGCATCTGCCTGACAAATGCAAGAACCCAGGTTTGATTCCCAGGACCGCATGCCATGCTGGCCCCAGAACCCTGAATGAGGCTGAGACAGGAGGATCACTACAAGTCCAAGCTGCATAGTGAGACCCTGTAACAAATGAATAAATAAAAGGATTTAAAATTTTTTTTAAAGTGCTAAATACAATATTTCTTATCCTGCCAGTATATTCACTAACACTTAGAAAATCTAGGTTTCTTTAATCTTGGTATCAGTATCCTAGGTCATTTTTGCAGTTGGGTAGAATGGTTGTCTATCTTTTCTACTTCATGGATATTCTTTTATTGAATTAGGCCATAATCTCAAGAGGTTCACAAACAATGCTTTTGATGAATGGAATTGGTAGATGTCAGACCAAGGAAGTAAGTTTCAGCAGTTAAATTCTTGAAACACTTTCTTTTCAGAGGGAAAAGAGTGCTGTCCCCCTATTAAGTTGAGCTTGTATGACTTATAATCCAAATAAGCCTGTATGTGTGTGTGATTTCAAACATCAAATATATGCTTTGCTTTAAGGATATATTCAAAGAATATTGGCTGTAGACAATATAATTTTAATTAATAAGATGATATTTGCAAGCAAATTGGTAATTATAAAACATTTTATTAATAGATGTTAGAATGTCAAAAACAAGTTTTGAGCAATCAGGGCTAAGCAAAAATAGGATTTAAGATGGTCTGGTATTGGCAGTGAAGCACTGGATTGACATCTGGTAGGTAGTTGGAAAATTCACTGCAGAACTATAGCTAATACTAGAATATAAATAGAGGTACATTTAGATGTTAGGTATCTCCTATTTAAAAATGCAGAAATTAATAGTGAAAAACTAACTGGATCTTTGTTTCTTTTAGTCACAGCATATTCACCATTAGAATATTACAAATAGAAGATTCTGAAATATCTCGTGTACTTCGAGTCAGTGAGTAAGTTGAGTGCTCTTTAAATTGAAACTTTTGAATTACTTTGAAGAATTTTAAAATAATTTTTGTTGTGGTTTGGTTGCTTCAGATTGTCTTTATGTGATCTTGCTGGTTCAGAACGAAGCATTAAGACACAGAATGAAGGTGAACGATTAAGAGAGACTGGGAACATCAATACTTCTTTATTGACTCTGGGAAAGTGTATTAATGTTTTGAAGAATAGTGAAAAGTCAAAGTAAGTGTCACTAGCATATAAGTATTTAAACTTCCAATTTTGCTGTTTTAGTAAGTACTCATGCTTTTCTGTAAGGATTGTATAGATTGTGACTAAGGTACTTATATCCTGGATTAGGAAAACAAATAAAAATTTTCAGTGTCTGCGCCTAGCAAGTAAACTGAGTATTTTCTGTAGCATTTATCTGTTCATAGACACTTCACACAGTAAGCTTTTCATGATGCTGGGTTAGCATCTAAAGCCACATTTTTCTTATGAAAGTACTGTGTGTTCTAAATGAAAAAAAATTTTGCTGCGCCACCTTTCACCGTTTCTAATTAATTGTATTTGATATCATTTTTTGTGGAACTATTCTTTTTTTGGTACTTTTTATTATTAGTTTTAAAAAATACAAAATAGTGATAGAAGAAAACAGCATTATACATGATACAAGATTTCAGTAATAAAAGTAATAGGAATCCAACAATGGTTGCATATTACATAATGCTATGTGCAGATTAGTTTTTCAGATATAAATGTATAAGTTTTGTTTTTAAAAAAACAATAAGAAGTTATAAGAAGTGCAAGAGAGGAAAAACATCAGAGTAAAAACAAAAATTGTAAGCATTAACTGCTCCTCTCTTTTTTGTATTCATATAATTAGAATTATATGAATAAATAGTAAGATTTAAAATTTCTGAATTTAGTTCAAATTATACCACATTTCCAAGAAAAATGAAGCTTTTGCACAAGAAATTTAAATAAAATCATACCAAGATACACAAAAATGAATGTATAACTATTCTATAGTAGGGAACACGGCCAGTTTAAATATAATTTTACATTTTTGCCTAGTAGATTAACTTTAGGGCTATCAGTAGCAATATTTAAAGAAAACAAACAGCTTTTCTGCTTGTGGTTAATCACTAATCTAAAGTTTATGTTTATGACAGCCAGATTAATTATTTTTTATAAAATTACTTAACATCTTCGTGAAATTTATTTTAACTTACAGTTTTTAAAAATTTTTTCATAGGTTTCAACAGCATGTTCCTTTCCGGGAAAGTAAGCTCACTCACTATTTTCAAAGTTTTTTTAATGGTAAAGGGAAAATATGTATGATTGTCAACATCAGCCAGTGCAGTTTTGCCTATGATGAGACACTCAGTGTATTGAAGTTCTCAGCCATTGCACAAAAGGTGAATATTATTCAAATTTAGATTAAAATTTTGAGTGGTCCTTTACTGGAATATTAATATTCTTTGAAGTGTTTCATATTTGTTATTCTAAGCATAGGAAATAATTGAAAATCAAATACTTGACTAAGTGTAAAGTCATGGGAAAATAATGAAAGTTGCCCTGAAAGGATTACACAATGACTTTTAATAGTGTTAAATGTGTTACAAATTAATGGATATCCTCAGAATGAGTTATCTACTCTTCTATTAATCTAGAAAGCCTCTTGCCTGAAATAATACTAAGAACTTTAAGAATATAGATTTACTATCATTTAATGTATAAGTAGCTTTTTCTTTTTAGAAGTTTCATTTAAGGATACTACTTTTTTGGTATTTTTTCATAGTATTAATGCTTAGTTATTTAAATTAACTAAAATTGGTTATAGTGAACAGGTTTTGCATTTTCTGTTTTAAAAGTCACATTGGATCTTTTAACAGGTTTGTGTCCCAGATAATTTAAATTCTTCTCAAGAGAAATCTTTTGGACCAGTCAAATCATCTCAAGATGTATCAGACACTAATTTGGATAATAAAATATTAAATGTAAAAAGAACAACAATTTCCTGGGAAAATAGTCTAGAAGATCTGATGGAAGATGAAGATATGGTAGAGGACCTAGAAAAACCTGAAGAAAATCAATGTAACCCAAGTGTAGAAGCTGAACTTAATGATGAAGATCAAGATAAAACATTAGAGGAAGATAAGGTTTTAATTAGCTGTAAGGAGAACAGAGTATGTATTAAAGTCTCATATTTATTTCTGTGCTTGGCTGAATTTTCTGTATTCCCTTTCCTTGAAGAGGGATTTGTTTTGTTTTATGTTTGAGGGAGAGCCTTCCTGTGTGGTTTCAGCTGACCTTGAACTCACTATGTAGCCCAACGAACCTTCACCTCAGGCCCTTGCACTCGCCAGGGAAACGCTTATTCCACTGAGCCATCTCCCTGGCCCCCAAAACTTTTTCTTGGGGAGGAGGGCTACCTATTAATATTCCCTCTTATTGAATTGGGGTCTTATTATGTGTCCCAGGCTCTCAGCAAATTAGCAAACTCCCAGACTCAAGTTTGTTTCCCCGTAAGTCCCTTAGTAGCTAAAATTTTTTTAAATCTCAGCTTTATTTTTGAAAGATTTCAAACCTGTAGAAAGATGAATATAATGAACACATTTAGTTTTCATCTGGATTTGTCAATTGTTATAAATATGTGAATATACAGTTTTTGGTTTTGTACTATTTGAAAATAAGCTATGCACATAATAATACTGTGAAACTAAATATTTTTGTATATATTTTTTCAGATCATGGTTTTTATTAAGGTCATAAGTTCATTCTCATACCCATTAAAATAATAAAATAATATACTATACCATCCATATTGAAATTTTTTCAATAATAATGAAGGTACCTACTATAGCCACTTTTGTTTTCATCTATGACTACATGATTAAGGTTAACACATTGCTTTTGAGTATAATATTTAGTAATTTCTGATCTAGCATTGACTTTAAAGTAAAGGATACTTGTTTTGTAGAATATCTCTACACTATATTCATCTGATTGCTTTTGGTTTACATATTATATAGGTGAACTTGTGAATGTCTTTTTTGCATCATTGCAGAAGACATTTGATGTCTGATTTTTCTATTCTTGGAAATGCTAAATTTTGCTTATTTAGTTAAGGGATAGTCTATCAGATCTTCCTGTGTTGTAAAAGCATGTGATCTGTAGAATGAGACTTCAAATGTCTTATACCTTAGTACCCAGTGATTTTAGTGTATTCACCATTGTTCCAGTTTACAATCTAAAATGCAGTACCCAAAACATATACCCATTTTCATTTATTCTGGTTTTTTAAAATATCTTCCTGCTAAGGTAAGTGAACTTCGTAGTGGCTCTTTTTGCTTCTTTTTAAATACAGTTCATTTGTTTAAGATGTGTTAATTGTCAGATTTTGGTCATGTTCATATTATCTGTTCCCCTCATGATATGTCTACCTGCTCACCCCACCCCCTCTCTTCCTCTCACTTTCTCTCTATAGTGCCTAAGATCAAACCTTGGCCTCGCACATGTTAGGAAAATGTTCTACCACTCACGTACATTCTTAGTCCACAAAAAAAAGTCTCTTAATAGTGTCACAGAAACAGGGAAATCTTATGTTCATAGACATATTTTAATGCTGTTGACATCTCATGTTATAACATTATTGATTTACACAAGTCCAAAGCGCAAGTATATGAGTGGTTTGAACCAAATGTTCTCATTTTCATCCCTTTTCTGGAAAGTCATTTGTGTTCTTACATTACTTGTCAACAAAATGAAAACTGGATGTTCTTATATCTGTCATGTGGTCTGTATGTGGTTGTACCTTCCTAATTTTGTCTTTGTAATGTAGTACCTACCTCAGAGACAATGTAGACATTTATAGTCCTGTTTTAGTTTGTTCAGATGTTTTTAGAGTTGTTTTTATATAATGTTCAAATTTCTGAATATACCAGGGATAAGTTTTTATTCTAGTTTTAGAGAAAATGTTTAATGTCACAGTTTGTATTGGGCTGCATAAGTAAATGCACAACTTTTATAATATTACTAGGTATTTATAGTTGAGAAATTTTTTGTCTAATATCCATTGGTTGAGGTCAAACCCTGTGCCTGTGGATGCTAGGCAAAGTACTCTTAATGCTGAGTTGTATCTCCAGTACTAATATTTGACTTTAAAATGTACAAATGATTAGGCATTGTATGCCTTATTAACATTTTAGATGTTTGAGATTCTTAAAATTTGTTATAAAATATATTATTATTTTTGTAATACTGCTTTTGTACATTTGGGTTAGAATAGTCAGAATCTTTATATCAAAAACTTTATCAGGGTCAGGGAGATAACTCAGTACTTTAAGCACCTGCCTGGCAAGTGCAAGGGCCCAGGTTTGATCTCTGATAACACAAGCCTTGCCAGGCCTCAAATCAAGCTACCTGCCAAAACCAGGTGTGGTAGTGCATGCCTCTAATCCCAGCACTGGGATTGGAGGATCACTACGAGTCCAAGTGTATAGCAAGACCCTGTACCAAATAAATGAATAAATAAATAACAACTTTATCAGATGTAAATAATGAGAAAAACGTTGGAAATTACTAAAACCAGTTTCCCCATAGTATTCCACACTCATGTAGATTTCTACTTGCCAAGCAGGCATTTAGGCCAGCCAGCTATCTACTTGACCCCTTCATGCAGATGTCTTAAGTCTTCAATATTTTAATAGTTACTGTTTACTGTTTTAAACAATGAGAAAATGTGTCATTTAAAAAAATATATAAATATATATTCATGGTAGAATATTAAAAAGAACTAGCTCTTGATCACTCATGCTAATAGATTCATTATTAATAGTCATTAATTTTTTTATAACCTGAGTTTTTAAGTTAAAAATAAATTCAGAAAAATATGATGATTGATATGGTCATTGTTAACCAGAATAGTGTATTGTGTGACAGTACTATAATTGAACTAATTCCATAACTTCAGGTATTGAGTTGCATTTCATTTTTTTCTTTATTTAAATGCAGTTAGTATCACTAATAATATCACTGTAATATTTTTACAGCAAAGGTGCTAAGTCACATTATACAATTACTTGCTCAATATATAGTGGAATTTCAAGGTCAGGATATTTATAGAAATATTTTGAGATATAAAGAAGAAATACTGAAAGACAAGCCTTGAGTGAGTTTATTTTGTTGTTGAGAACCTAATCAGAAACCTTGAAAAAGAACATCAGGATGTTTTCTTAATGCTGTAACTTCTTTTTTTCTACTGGCTTTTTTTTTTTTTTTTTTTTTTTTTTTTTTTTTTTTTTTTTTTTTTTTTTTTTCTGTAGAACCAGGGATTGAACTCAGGCCCATATGCTTGCCAGGGAAGCATTTATTCCACTGAGCCATCTCCCTGGCCCCTCCTTGTCTGTATTACATGATCATATATGTTTTCAAAGGATATAGCATTGTTACTTGCATCTGGATGATTATAAACCTTAATACAGTCAGTTCCTATAACATTTCTGTGGCATTTTGGTTAAATGTTAGAGTGGTTACCTTAATTTGTTTTCTTTGTGAGTTAGTCAGTTACTGTTAAGTCTTTCTATAAGTTTATTTTCAAAAAGTGGGGGTAGCTCAGCAGTTTAAGTGCCTGCCTAGGCAAGGACAAGGACCCAGGTTCAATCCTCAGTACTGCATGCAAGCTCCTTATCCCCCAGCACTGAGCTGGCTAAGACTGGGCATAGTGGTGCATACCTGTAATCCCAATGCTGGGGAGGCTAAAACAGGAGAATCACTGAGTCTGAGCTGTTTAGTGAAACCCCATACCAAATAGCAAAACACAGGTTCACTTTTTCAGATTAATGAATCTATAAAATGTACAGTTTTTCAGTGAGAATGTTAGTATAAAATTGATGCATGTTTATAACTGACTAAATGAAAACAGTTTGAGCTAGAGACATTTTCATAGTACGTCTTTTGGAATGTACTGGTTATTTTCTAAGAAGTTTAATATTTACGTATTTCAGAAACTGTTGGATTTAATAGAAGACTTGAAAACAAGACTAATTAATGAAAAAAAAGAAAAGTTAACACTGGAATTTAAAATTCGAGAAGAAGTTACGCAGGAGTTTACTCAGTATTGGGCTCAACGGGAAGCTGATTTTAAGTAAGTTATATCATGATTTGGTGAAAAGTGATAATATGTACTTGGTCTTCTTTTTTTTTAACCTATGTTCTTGTTTTATACTAGGTGACTTTGTACAATCTCAAACACTTGTTATAATTCCCACACATGACTAAATTTGTTTTTATCTTATAATGTATTTAAATTTAGAAATTTAAAACAAAACACAAAGTACTGCCTTCTTTCTTAATCAAAATAATTTGTTTTATGAAGGGAAACACTTCTCCAGGAACGAGAAATATTAGAAGAAAATGCTGAATGTCGTTTGGCTATTTTCAAGGATTTAATTGATAAAGGTGACATGCAAGATGAACCAACATACGGAATTGGTGCCACAAAAGTTGAAAATGAAGTATGTTCACTGAATCGTTAAAATTTAATGAGACTGGTATCAGTGATGAGACATTTAGAATTAAAATAAGTTATGTATGTTTTATTTGAGATATAAGCTCAGACAGTTTAAATATAACTTCCAGCTTGGGAAAATTTACATTACTATTATAGTTATTTCCTGTTTTGTTATTGCTGGAGCAACCATATTGATTTTAGGGAGATAAGAATCCTTTTTGTCTAAATATGGCATATTCTCAGATTTGTGTAAAGTTTTTTCACTTAAAGCTTTAAGGTTTAAGGAACCTATAAAGTCATTTACTTACTGCTCAGATTTTAAAAAGTTTATTATACATAATAAAAAATTAGCATTCCTTACCCTTATGGTGAATTTATCCTTTTCTGATGCTTTCTTCTGAAATTGATTATGTTTTGGTAGGTTGTTGGGGAGCTTTATTCATTTTGGTTTTGGGTCACTCAGTTAAGGGGCTTGGGATGATGATGTCCAAGCTGTTGCTATCAGACCACTATCATGTGTACTGGACAGGGTTTGGAACATGGATTGAGTTTTGAAAATGGAAGCTTATTTCCTGCGTTATTCTAAAGAGCCATTTAAGAATCATAATTGGAAATATATCTGCACTTAGTATTCATACTTCTTCTGTAACATTATGATATTTCTATGAGGAAATATATCTCATGGTAACATAAAATAGAAAAATAATGAAATAAGTTAATGATGCTTCTATTTAACTTAAAGAACTTAAGTTTTGATTTTTTTTTTTTCCTGTTTTAAAACTTTATATCAGGTGGTAATATATCAGACCAAATGTAAGGGTAAAATCCACTGTTAATGTTAGATGTGGTTTTTCCTGTTTTTAGGGTGCATATAATTATGTAGGATTCGAAGATATTATTGGTTCTCTTCAACATGATATCACTGATATTAAGAAGCAGGCTGAAATTGCTCACTCATGTATTGCATCTCTTGCTGATCCCCAGGAAGCTATTGCTTGTTTGCAACTAAAGTTTGATCACATTAAAATTGAATTAGCTAAAACCAAAGAAGAATTAATTAAAACCAAAGAGGCATTAAAAAAAAGAGAAAATGGTAAGCAGATTTATTTTTATTAGATACAGTAAACACATAGAAAATGTAATTGATAAGTATAAGAGATTTATGCGCTTTATTTAATAGTGACCAGAAAATTCTTTGATCTAGGTAACATTTTAATATTTTACCTTTGTATTATGTTAGTAATTTGCTACTAATTTTTTTACTTTCATTTTCTTTTAGACTAATATTATTTGAAAAACTTCTTTAAAAAAGCCCTGAATATTAATTTTGTAAATAAACATAAGAAATTCCTTAAGAAATTGCAAATGCATAAATTTTTTTTTCCCTGTATTTTTTTAGGGAAGGGTCTACAAGGTTTTCAGGGTCTCACTAGTAGATCAGACTTACAGTGATCCTCCTGTTTACAGCCTCCCAAGTGCTGGGATTATAGGCACGTGCCACCATGCCCAATCTCAATTGCCCTTTCAGCGTGTCCCAGGGGTGGGACCAGCACAGCAGGCCCGGGGATTGAACCCCCACAATCTGCTGAGCTCTTTGGCTGACCCACAATTGCATAAATTATATGTCCTCTAGTTTTTATGAATTCTTATAGTATAGATTCTCTTTCTGGGCTTATAAGGTTTAGGATAGAATAATTCAAAGTGACTTATAATGCAAATACATTTATGGGTTTTAAGAGAAATGGAATAGTCTACCTTTTTGTGAAACAAGATGAGTAAGAAATAGCAGGTCAGAGGTGCTTTCACATCATGAGGTGCACTGAATTGCACTAGCTCCTTTCTTTGATGTTAGTACCTGTTTTTTTAAAATATATTTGGTGCAGGGTCTCCCTGCACAGCTCAGACTTGTAGTAATCTCCTATTTTCAGCCTCCCGAGCTCTGGGATTACAGGTGTGGGTCACCATACACTGTTTTGGGGGGTGGCACCAGCACAGCATGTGATGCCGGTGTCCAGCCCTGGTTCCTATACTTGCCTAAGCAAATCTTAGTCCACTGAACTATCTCACCAGCCCACCCATAGTACCTCTTTTTTACTAGTGAGCATATATTACTTCGTTTTGCCCTGGATTTTCAATGTGGCTTTTTCTGAAACACCCTCTTAGGGTTGAATCATCAAATGAATGTTGTGATTTTTTTTTTTAATGCAGTCAAAATATTCTTTCTCATTGTAACACTTTATAGAAATTCATGTTTCATAGTTTTTCATTGATCTATTTTAAATGCCTAGCTATTTATTTTGAGCATTCTTTATTTTTTCAGAATCACATTCATTAGTTCAGGAATACAAGACCTTTGATAAGGTAATATTTTAAGACTTATGTTATTTTGGTAATGAACTTTATTAATGGAAGACCATGAATTATAACTGTGTATGCTTATTTAAGTAATTTTTAAAGGGTAACAAATGAATGTGATTTGAGAAATTGAAAAATGTAATTATCTTCATATTTTAAGTGACAACCAGGACATTTAAAATTTTCCAGGATGCTTAGGCATATACCAAACACTCATATATCTTTTAAAAAGCTTCAGCAGGTGGGATTACAGTTCTGTGTCTTACTTTTTCTCCTGAAAGAGGAGAAACAATCCTGTATCAGCACATAGCAGCTTTATCTCATTATTTTAGATTTCTTTTTTTTTTTTTTTGTATTTTGTGTAGGATCTTACTATGCAGCCCAGGCTCCTAGTGTTCCTCCTGGTTTCATGCCTTCCGCCTCCCAGCGCTGGGATTACAAGTGTGCCCCACCAAGCCTGGACTTAGTGCCCAGCTGTGTGAGCTGGGGGCATGGCTGCGGCTGGCTCAGCATGTGGTACCAGGGTCGAACCCCGGTTACTGTGCTTGCCTAAGTAGGCACTTAGTCTGCTGAGCTATCTCACCAGCCCTGGTTTCATGTTATTGATTAGATATATGTAAACAGCCTTTTATCTAAAGTTACTAAAGGTTGTAAAACATGAGATACATGAGATATTGCCTGAGCAGATTACAGCATGTGAATGAAGGTTACTTTAGAAGGATCCCACCAATTTGTGACTTCTCATTATATATTCACCCCTACTGGTTGTAGGTAGAGTTGACCTTTATAATTCTAAAGTTAAAATAACAAGAGCATGTGAAACTGAAATAAGTTTAGAGATTTAAACCTAAAATTTAAAAACAACTGTTATTTTTTTTTCTATCTTCCTCCAGCATGTTTTATTTTAATTAAGCTTATTAATAATTTATTCTTTTAAAGAACTATAAGATATAATTAGATATAAATAATTCAAGATCTAACAACTAATATTTTATAAAGTAACCCAAATAATATACCTAAAAGATTTAACACTCATTTAGACAATTCCAATAATTTAAACCAAGACTAATTTAGTAGGAGTATAGAATTGCTTATCCAGGCATTAAATTCAGTTTTTTCTTTTACATATCTAAATTTGTGAGAATAAAATAATTTGGCCTCTTCAAAATAATCATCTCAAACAGTATGTGCCTTGCATGTGAGAGAAAAGAATTGTCTTGTCTTTCTCATTGCTGAGACAAAATACCCAACACCCAGACTAAAGCAGGAAAGGCTCATTTCAGTGCACAATCTGTAGAGGTTTCAGTGGTCAGCTGCCTCCAGAGCAGGGTGGCCTGGCAGAGGGGCATCACTGAGAAGAAGCAGTGCATGGCAAAGCAGAGCAGGCGACACATCTCACACAGCAAGCTGCTTTTTCATTTTATCCCTTCCATACGCTGCTTTTTAGGCAGTGCCACCCACACCCAGCGTGGGCACCTTTACATCTAGCATCACATTCTTAATCCCAGTATCACACACCCCAGATCTAGCCACCTCCAAAAAGCCCATCAATGCCTGCCTGAAGCTTTGGGTTAACATCGAAATACATGTGACAGTAAGATAACGTATCCTTTGGAAGTTTAAGCCTCAGCTAATTGGAAGGGGAGCCCTGAGGTGAAAGTAAGTCTGATATTCTTAAATAATAACGGATCATAATCAGCAGTAGTTTTTTTCTTAAAACTTGTTTTCATTGTATGCATTATTCATATGCTTAACAGGAAGGATATTTTCTTTAAAAACTTGTGTATTGTTACATGTACAGTTCTTAAGAGTTTTTAGCTTTTTATAAAGAAAAATGTGTATAATTTCATATTTAGTTCAGGCCAAGATAAGACAGTTAAGATTCCTTTGTATTTTAAAGCCAGTCTCTAATACTAACAAGCTTTCTGTCAATCTTCTGAACATTAAATAAAATGTTTTAGTTTTTCTCTTGGTACTGGGGATTGAACCAAGAGGTTTTCATGGCAGGTGAGTGGTCCACCTGAGCTGTAACTCCAGCACAGGCAGGCTTTGATATTGCAGGGCTATCATACTGTCTTTTCTTTAGTAGCAGTTCTTTCTTTTTGGTATTTACATATGTTATTCAATCTTCCTGACTTTTCTGAACCTGAGCTGGGAGAACTATCCATTTCATTGAGGAGGAGTAAGGATGAAAAACAAGAAAGAATTCATTTCAGGCAAGAAACAGTCATTGTCTATTGTTTGCCAAGTTTTGTGCTAGATTATGGCAAATATATAGATCAATAAAAGTTATTTCTTTTAAACCCAGTCCATCCTTTACCCCCAGTGAAGAGAAGTAGGATGAAACTAGTTATAATGCAGTGTGTAATGGTAATCAGTGAGTACAAGAAGCTGAGAACAATAAGGATTTAGGAAATACTTTGTGGAGGTGGAAATGATTTAGGTTTGTTACACTTGAATGGGCCAAAATATAGTTCAGATTCTTGTGCATAACAAGAAAAGTAAGTAGCTGTTTTATTGACAGTAACAGGACAATTAGTAGGAACAGAGAGAATGGCAAAGGGAAAAAAGAGGCTCAAAGTGCAGAGGGAAATATAGAGGCCTAATCACTCAGGCTTCCAGTATTTGTAGTCAGACACCACTGACCTACGTATGGTGCCTGCCACTGTCTCACTGATGACAGTAATCTGCAAGACCTCCTAAGAGTAAACCTGGTCATCATTAGGGTGGTGTGGCATTTTCAGTTAAATGAAGGGAAGGTAGTGATTTCAGCTCCTTTGATTGTAACTGTACTAAAGAGTAAATAAAACTTTGCCTATGAAAAGTGGCAGAACAGGCAGTCAATAGCTAGGAAGGACAAGAAGGCAGACTAATTATAGGAATCAAGCCTTGCTAGGCTTGAGCTTACCATACACTTGCCTACTGTGCACAAATTTCCTGCATTTAAACTCTGGCACCATAATAAAAGTAAACGAAAAAAAAGCAAAGTTACAGAAATGAGAAATCTTTACAAAAGTACAATTCATTGTTCAGGAAGAAAGTTTAGAGCAAAGATAAATGATATTGGGAGTTTTAGAAAAGGATAAGGTAGAGGAAGTACAGTTTAAGAGATTTTGGTTATAAAACAAAACAGTTCTTGATTCTAGAGTAGATCCTTGAGGTTTCCAATAAAATAGAAACATTTTTGGTCCGTGATTTCATATTTTTCTTTTGAAAGTACACTTGAGTGTGATTGTCGGGATGTGTGTTCCCATTTGGCCCCATATGTTACATATTTTCCAAACCATCAGTTATTTTAGGGTACAACAAACAAGGAAGAGGGTGGCTGCTGAGCACCTTCCTTTCCCTAGTGTCTATGTTTACCTGGAAAATTTGACTGGAAAGATAATGACTTATTTGATACTACATTGCTTTTATTTTTCAACCTCAAAAAAAAAAAAAAAATAAAGAAAGAAAGAGGAAAAAAAAACTTAGAAAATTTTAAAGTAAAGAAGTTTGAAGTAAAAATTCTATGGTATACTGTGACTATGAAGTTATTTATGTAGCCTCCATATTTATTATAGATTTCTATATGTGAATTAATTTTAATTTTGCTTTAGGACAAGGCTGGTATGTCTTCAATAAACAGAACATCAACTTTTAACAAAACTGCTGAAATTCCTAAGGGCAGCAAAACTAAAACCTATTTAGAAAAGAAAAGAATAAATGAAAATGACCTTCAGCAAGATGAACCACCAACAAAGAAAGGTTTGTTGCTACTTTAGCTTCTAGCAGAAGGCTTTTAAGAAAGCTAATTCAGCCAGGTGTGGTGGCACATGTCTATAATCCCAGTACTTGGGAGGCTGAGACAGGTGGGTCTCCCTAAGTTTGAGGCCAGCTTGGGCTACATAGTGAGTGTAATGCTAGCCTGAATTACATAGTGAGACCCTGTCTTTAAAAAAAAAGAAAAAATCAAGAAAACTAATTCCTAAACTAGTAAATGGAAAATTGTAACTACTTTCAGGAAAAATCTTGAGAAAAATTGTCATGATTTTTTATGTTAACACATTATAACTATCTGGAGGATGAATATATTTAAAACTTTTAAATATTAAAAATTTAAAAATATGTATTTAGTACAGGGTCTCACTGTGCAGCTCAGACTTACAGTGATCCTCCTGCCTCGGACTCCCTAGCACTGAGATTGTAGGCATGTGCCACCATGCCCAGTTTCAGTGTTGTGCTCATTGCCCAGGATTCTGGGGCTGGCACAGCATGCAGTGCTGGGGATAAAATCTGGGTCCTTGCACTTGGCAGGCAGGCCGTTAGACCACCAAGCTGTCTCCGCAGCCCAAAATTTGTTTTTAGATAGTTTACTTTTAGAAGTTTCTTTTGTATGTCTACTTTCACTCTACTTATGTAATTGTTAAAGTCACTTTCATATATACAGTAGCTATTATATCAATCTGTTTTCCCCCCTTTGTATTCTTTCATTTGGAGAAATAGATATTTAACTGTAAGACTTTGTTTAGCATTACTAGCGATAAATTTGAGTTATGTTTAAGAAGTTATGAGATAGTCTGATAATGCATACATTGAAGATTATGTGAAAAATTCACATGAGTGAGTGGGCAAATTTGTGTAAAATAAAGAAAGGGAAATCACTGAGATCCCTAGAGTTTAACACTAAAAGTTATAAAAGGTAGAAACAGCTGATACTATAGTCATTGGGTTGGTTATGAGAAGGTCTCCGAGAGTCGTCCCACTCCTGGCACCAAATTCTGTCTTGGTTAATTTTCTCTTGTTGCTGAGACAAAATACTGACACCCCAAATTAAGGAAAGAAAGGTTTATTTACAGTTTGTGGAGGTTTAAGTCCACACTCATCTGGCTCTAAGGCAGAGTGGCACATGGAGAAGGCACCAGTTCACAGCAGCAGAAAACAGCAAAAGCAAAATGGGAGAAGGAGCTGGCAGAGGAGCAGTGGCAAAGAGCAAGCCTCTCCCTCCTTTATGTTGCAGGCAGGCTGTCCACCTCAGGGTAGGTGCAGCACTCACACCCATGATCCTAGAAGCACTCACACTCATAATCCCAGCGTTGGATCTTGAATTAGTCACAAACTCTAGCTATGTGCCCATCACTGCATGAGAATTTAGGGAGACAACTAGACACAAACCATAACGAGATAGGCTATCGGTTATTCTAATTTCCATTAGAAAAAGAATTTTCAAGGCATGTCAGTGAGAAGCATAAAGAAGAATTTTAAAAGTACTCATGATAGAGTGCAGGCCTTTAAGAGAGATGCTTTATAGGTAGGGACTGAGATTCTTATATTTACTTGGTGGCTTCAAGATGAGTGAAAAAGAAAAGACACCCTTCCCCTTTTTGGAGTGAATTTCTTGGAAATTATTTGAAATAATAACTTTCATATCCTGAAGATACAAATTTTCTTAGAAGTACAATTTAAAAGTTATGGCTTTCCTTGTCTTTTTTCTCCCCTGTGTTTATGTTATCTCAACACTATTCAGGTAACTACCATCGTTTTGTTATACTTTTATAACTGTTATTAACTTGTGGGATTATAGTTTTTATTTTATATATTTGGTTTTTTTGTGGCTGGCTTAGCCCACCTTAGGGATAGGACTGGCACAGCATGTGGTGCTGGGGATGAACCATGGTCCTTGCCCTTGCCTAAGTTTACCTAAGCCTGTGTTTTAGACGATTGTGCTATCTCACCAGCCCAGAACCATAGTTTTTAGATAAATGGGCTTATAACATATTTTGCAACATGTTTTTCTTTTTTTTCCGTCAATATCTTATGTTGGTTTTTCAATAAGTTTATTTTTATGTGCTTGACTATTGACTTATAATATTTTATTTTTGTTAAAATTTTCTGGATTAATAATAATTTTCCTATTTATTAAGGTCCTGCACTTATTAATTCATATATCACCGAAGACCAAAAGAAAAGTGAAGAAATGCAACAGACTGCTTCAGATAAGGATGATATTACAGTTTTACAAGAAAAGAATAAAGAGCTTAAAACACTTGTTCTCCTTGCTAAGAGTGAACTTAAAAATGAAAAGGAGGAGAAAGAAAAATTAAATGAACAGATTGTTTGTTTGCAGCAGCAACTTTCTTCTTCTGAAAAAAAGAGTTTAACTTTAAGTGTAGAGGTCCAACAAATTCAGGCAAATTATGACAGTACAAATGCTGAATTAAGTGTACAGAAAAATATAAATGAAGAACAGAAAAAGAAGATCATGAAATTGTCAGAAGAGATAGAAGTTGCTACAAAAACCATCATAAGCAATGTTTTACAAATAAAATTAATGCAGACAAAAATAGATGAACTGCGTTCCCTTGATTCAGTTTCTCAGACCTCCAACATAGATTTACTCCAGCTCAGGACTCGGTCAAGTGGTCTTCAAGAAGAAAGTTTACCAGATACACAGCCACACCTTGCTAGTAATTTCTTGGTGAATAAGCAGGTCAAAGAATGTCATATTCAAGAACTCAATGGGGAAAGTTCTTTCCACTCTAGTATTGAAGCCATTTGGCAAGAGTGTAAGGAAATTGTGAAGGCCTCTTCCCAAAAAAGTCATCAGATCCAAGAACTACAACAACAAATTGAAAAATTACAGGCAGAAATTGAAGGTTATAGGGATGAGAACAATATACTAAAAGTAAAGCACAGAGAGGTTGAGAATAACCTGCAAAAAGAAAATCTTATACAGCAGCTGAAAGAAGAACTGCAAGAGAAAAGTCTTAGTCTTAATGTTCAAGCACAGCTTGTAGTTGAAGGAAAGAAAGCCCTTTCAGAACTTACACAAGATGTTAATTTTTATAAAGCAAAAATAAAAGAACTTGAAATAATCTTAGAGACTCAGAAAGATGAATGTAGTAATTTAGCCAAATTACAGCAAGACATTATGGTAAAGGAATCTGTCATTTTAAAGCTAGAAGAAAATCTCAAGGAATTTCAAGCAAATCTTAAGGATTCTATCAAAAATACCAAAGACTTAAGTGAAAAAGAAGTTTCGTTGCAAGAAGAAATCAAACAGTTAACAAATAATTTGCAGGATCTGAAGCATTCACTTCAGTTAAAGGAAGAAGAAAAAGAGGCCAATAGACAAGAAATAGAAAAGTAAGCTCAATTTTATTTCAACAATTTTTAAAATATGCTTAGCATTCATTTTTCTACCTAGTTAAGCAATTAGATGGGTATAATTTAATTTGTTAAAGTGTAGAATATGTGTTCAATTTTTCTAATTCAAATCTTTAGAAACCAGTATTACATGCAAAGATTTCCCTTCCAAGCTCATGCATTCAGAATTTGTGAAAAAAGGTAATTTTGTAAAGATTGCTCAGTTTAGAGTGATTTTGAACAGTTATTGATGTATCACTATCAGAAAAGTATTCTGTGTTTCTTAGACTGAAAGAAGAACTCTCTAGAAGCTCTGCTGTTACTGAAAGTCTGAAAACAGATCTTTGGAGAAAGGAAGAAGATTATGCTGAGCTGAAAGAGAAACTGACTGATGCCAAAAAGCAGATTGAGCAAGTGCAGAAAGAGGTAGGTTGTATTAAAAGTTCTGTGGCCTGTCTCATATGGGAAAGATCACTTCTTGTATTTAGAAAGTATAGACTAGAGAATTTATCAGGTTCATAATGTTCATTTTTCTTTCTTTTTTTTTTTTTGAATATATGTAGTACAGGGTCTCACTATGCTGCTCAGACTTGTAGTGATCCTCCCATTTTCAACCTCCCCAGCACAGGAATTGCATGTGTATGCCCCTGTGCCTAGACTTGATGGCTGGCTCAGCAGGGCTGGCACAGCCTGTGGTGTTGAAGATTAAACCCCAGGCGCTTAGTCTACTGAGCTGTCTCTCTGACCCTTCATAATCTTTTAAGTGTGAGAGCAGTTATTTCATAAAAGGAAATTTAGGCATCATAAGCAACCTGGAGAAGGCCACCATAAAAATATGTTTAATTGAGATTAAAAGTTTATTTATTTGTTTATGGTTTTTGTTGTTACTAGGTTTAAACCCAAAGCCTTCACACTGAGCTACATCACCTAGTCCTCTCTATTATTTTGACACAGTCTTAAAATAAAATCCAGGCTGGGGTCAAGCTTGAAATCCTCCAACCTTAGTCTTCCAGAGTGCCATGATTACAGGCATGTGCCTCCAGGCTTGTGTTTGTTGTTGTTTGTTATCTCTAAGTACTACTAGACTGAGATCCTTCAAAAACAAAAAATTAAAGGTTAGCCTTTATTTGCAGATAGTTAACATAATCTACAATATGATGTTTTAATAAGTATTTTTGTTTTGAGGCAAGATCAGGCTAGGCTTGGACTGTGTAGCCCTGGCTGGCATGTATCATGCAACAATTGTCAACTTTCAGTCTTATAGGTGTCTGCCAACACCTGCTTAAGTTTTTATTAAATTTAATGACTCCATATTTGAAATGTTTGAAGATATATTTAGGTGCATACTAGGTATATATTTAAGTAAATATGTACAAATATGTATTTGGGTATTATATTTAGGTATATACTTAGGTATATATGTACAAAGATATATTTAAATATGTATTTAATCTTTTCCACTTCTAGCCATCAGATATCCTTCATAGGCATCAAATGTTACTTTCTTTATGCTTCTCTCTCTTTTCTCCCTCCATTTATTGTTCTGTTAAAAAAAGAAACTATCTTATAAGCTGTTTATTCAGTAATACATATGATTTAAATTGTATCTATAATTTTTCTAGTGGTGTTGTAAAGGATGTCTTTGAACAAGTGGCTATAAATGTTCATATTAATTATTTATTTGTGTTTCTTTCTTTTGAGATAGGGTCTTATATCCTGGCTTTGAACTTACTATGTAATTCAACCTACTCTTAAACACATGTGATCCTTCTGTCTTAGCCTCTCAAATGCTGGGATTATGGGCATGAGCAATCATACTTGGCTATAGCTAAGAGATTTAAATGAAGAGGAGTATAGAAAAAAATTTTATTTGCTTTATAAATATTGAATTTGTAGGTATCTGTAATGCGTGATGAGGAAAAATTACTGAGGATTAAAATAAATGAGCTAGAGAAAAAGAAAAACCAGTGTTCTCAGGAAATAGATATGAAACAGCGGACCATTCAGCAGCTCAGGGTAAGTTTTATTTTAAAAGATGACTTCAGTGTATTTTGTTGACATATTTTGTTGTCTAATAAGATACTAGTTTTTAATAGCAAATTCTGTTTTGACTGTTTTTCTTTTGTGGTGCTACGGATTGAATCCAGGGTCTTGCCTGAAAATACTACACCACCAAAGCTCACCCCCAGCCCAGACCTTTTCTAAGTTCAAAAAATAAATTATTTAAAATTTAGTAAGTCTATGGTACCTGACTTATAACAAATAGAATGTGGCAAGGAAAAAATAGTAACTGTATAGGTAGAGACCTAGCAGATAAGTGTTCAAGAATTAACATTACTGGTAGGAAGTTATATTGATACCGTGTATACTTTATGATTTACTGTGACTGAGCGCACATCCTTTTGGTGGTATTCTCTCAAATTCATAGCCATAGTCTGTTCATGAGTAAACATCACACAAATACAAACTGAAGATGTTTTCCCTGATATTTGACTAATACAAAGTGAGTCATTAGAACCGGGCGTGGTGGTGCATGCCTTTAATCCCAGCACTTGGGAGGCTGAGGCAGGAGAATTGTTGTGAGTTCCAGACCAGCCTGAGCCACAAAGTGAGTTTGAGGCCAGCCTGAACTGCACAGTGAGACCCTGTCTCAAAAAAAAAAAAAAAAAAGTGGGTCATTAAAGATGAAGAAAACCAAAGAACTATCACAGATTTAAGGAAACTAAAGAGAAATGATGACCATGCAGTGTTAGCTTGTGAAATCCCAGGACAGGGAAAGGACAACAGTGGCAAAACTGGTGAATTGTGAAATCTGGAGATTTAATAGTATTGTACTGAAATTAATATTTTGATTTTTGATAAATGTGTAAGGTAATGTAACAGTAGAAGAAGCTAAGGTTTAAACACATGGTTTTAGTTCTTAAGGAAATATAATCCTAATAGAACAATCTGTACTTACATAATACAGTGACTCAGATTTTCAAGTTCTGCAATGATTTATTATAAGATTTATGAAATTAGGAGATGGTGTTAAAGTTTAAATGAGATTGAGTGTAAAGTTTACATTGCCTGGTAGGTAAAAATTAGAAATACAGAATTTCCAATCTCATAATTTAGTTTTACTTATTAAGACTATAGTTACTTTTTCCAAACCTAGAAGTACTTTGTAGATAAAAGGAATAGAGGGTTTTTTTTCCTGCATTCTGAGTTTACTGATAAGGAACTTTCTTAACTTTTCTTTGTTTTTCCTACATCAAGTATATTAAGTAGGCATCAATATATATCAGGAATCAAACAGGACCTTCTGCTTGCTAGGCAGGCGCTTATGCCACTGAGCTATCTCTCCAGGCCTGCAGATGTCTTTTTTGCTCTTGTTTTTGCATTTTTGGTATGTGAGAAATCTTAACTAAAATTTAGAAAGTGAAATGACAGGGTCATGACTTAGGTTAAAAGTACACACTGTTTTTGTTTTGTTTTCTTCCTGTCATTTTACCCTGACTTTTTCCCTATGTAAAAGAAACTTGGAAGCTTGAGACTGGTGGTCAGCCTTGTATGAGACTGTCTTCAAATTTACTGTCTTTTCAAGAGCCACTATTAAATAGTGTTTAACTTACATGTGTGTATAATTCATATTCTTTTGTTTTGTAGGAACAGTTAAGTAATCAGAAAGCAGAAGAAGCCATACAGCAATATGAGAGAGTATGTAAAGGTCAGGAACAACTTCAAATGTTTAGCGCTAAAATTATTGTAAAATAGGTAGCTGTGTTATAAATGATTGTTTGTAGTACATAATGTTTACATTTGTCTTTTTCCCCTTTGGAAATCCTAAATTGAAGAGAGAGCAACATAATTTTATCAAAAGAAAAAAATTGTGAATTCTTACTAATAGCTTGGCAACATCTGGTTTATTCTAAGTGGACTGGAAACTTCACTAAGTGGTAGAATACTTCCCACCATTTACAAGGCCTTGGGTTTGAGCCTTGACAGGACAAAATAAATAAGTAAAATGTAATTTTGGGAAATGAAACAGTAAGCAGCAGTCAAAGCAACACTGATTTCTTTGTAGTGGCCCGGATTTTGTAAAAAAGTCAAAGTTATATAGATCACAATGAAGAATAAACTTCTAGAAAGACAAACTGTAAAAAACATACTTCAGATAAAATATCTTTAAAGGCTTGCCACTTTATTGTTTTAATTTAGTATATGTGTGTAGTACATAATTATATTCATTATAGAGAATTAAACATAGTACATCTCAATTCTCCCATATCTGTCCCTTTTTATAAGTCACTTACTTATAAGTCACTGTAAAGTTAGTTATATATACAGACTACAACCAGATTATTAGCCCAAAAACACCTAAGACATTTATACTAAATCAAGATACATTTTTAGATGCATTGTCCGTACTGGATAACAGCACATTTTCTGTACTTCAAGTCTTGGCTGTTGAATTATGTTTTCTTTAACCAGATTATTGAAGTTTTACTTGAAATATTATAAAATTACTTCTATAGATATGTATCTGTTTTGGTTCTTAAATTATGCAAATTCCTCTCCTCACCCTTCCACATCTCTAGCAGTGTGAGTGGCACAGATAGGATAAAAACTCAGATCTGTATCACTTTTTAAGTCCCACTTTCCTCACTAATCTGCTTTATTTACTTGACCAACAAAAAGAAAAGGTGAAACAACTAAATTGTTACTCTTGGGTAACTTGTATATTGTTGTAAATGTGCATTAATATCTCAGATGTTAAAATCTATCTCTGTATGTAATCCTATTTTCTTTTGTCTTTTTTCACCCTTGCCTTTTAATGTCTCCTAGTTGTAGAATATTTTTAAGGTTCTCCATTACTTTGGTTTCTTTGTTATGGCTGGCAAATGTGAGTAAATTTTGGCCATTGTGTAACAGTCCCTTGAGCCAAGATCCCATATAATTTTTATCATCTTGAGCCTTCTTCTGTGATGAATATTAAGGACTGTAGCATGGGCTCTGTGACTAACCTGACTTCTCATCTTTACCATGATTCTGAAGCTTGTTCCCCACTCACTTTAAACCTAAAAACTTAAAACCTATTAGCCTTTGGTAGTTGCTACTTTGCTTTTTCATGTTGTTTCGGTGTTATTGACCTTTATTCCCCCTTGACTTTCAAGTAGTATTTGTAGCTGCCATTTACGTGTGTTTATGTATAAAGGTAGCATGTAGCTGCCAGTGAAGCTGCCTTGTCCTTGCTACTCTGTCTTGTGCTGAATCTCCTCTTGGTGACCATCGTCTGCTCTGGCAAATTTTCCAATTACACATCATGTTCTTTTTCTTCTTAATGTTCTCTCTTAAGAGTTTTTTTGCTCTCATGATTTGTGTATCAGACATTATTCTATAACTAAAAAAACAGAAAGAGCCTCTTCAGCTCTTAAGGTATTCTCTGGCTACTAAATTGCTATTAAATATCGACTATATTTCATTTTGTTCTCTATTTAAATATTTTTAAAAATTAAGATACATGGAACCATAAAACTTACTCTTTATAGGGTATATATAGAAAGTTTAGTGGGTTTTAGTATATTTCAAGGTTGTATTAAGTATTGCCTAATTCAGGATGAGAACAGTTTTACTACAAAAAGAAACCACAGACCTGTTCAATACTCCTTTGATTCCTTCCCTCTGGCCTCTGGCAGCTGATAATTAATTCCTTGTCGCTATGGATATGTCTGTTGTAGACATTTTATGTTAAGTGGATTCATGTGCTATGTGGCCTTTGGTGTCTGACTTTGTGCAACAGTAATTCCAGTGTTCATCCTTCTGTGTTTTTCTTTTGTACCTGAATAATACATTTTGCAGACCATGCTTAATTTATGTATCAGTTGGTAGACATTGGGATTATTCTCACTTTTTGGCTTTTATCAACATTTGTGTGTATTGTTTTTAAGTAAATGCTTTTTTTGTTTTCTTGGGGTATTATACCTAAGAAGGTAACTGTTTTGTTTTTTTTTTTGTTTGTTTTTTTTTTTTTATGCTGGCACTAGGTGAGAGCTCCATTTTCTCTACTTGATTACCATCAATTTTTCAGTTTTAAAAAACGTTACTAAGGCTGCTATTACAAAGTATACATACTCTGGGTGACTTTGAACAGAAACATATTTTCTCACAGTTGCAGCAGCTAACGTATAGATATTGACAGTGCTATATTCCCTCCGAACCCTTTAGAGAAGAGTGTTACCTTTTCTAGCTCCTGATCATTGATGGCAGCTCTTAGTACTTTTAGGCTTATGGCAGCATAGTTCCTGTTTGTGCATCTGTCTGTACATGGGGCTTTCCAATTTGTCTTTTCTGTTTTAGTTATAGCTAAAATTTCCAGTTTCTATAGTCATAGCAGTAATAATGGAATGTAGGGCCTACCACATTGCACTGGGAACTCATTCTTTTTTTTTTCTTTCTACTGTTGACTTCATTCTTAATTTGGTAACATTTAAAAAAACATTTTTTTTCTTTTATTTATTTCTTTGGTACAGGGTCTCACTACATAGCTTGGCCTCATAGTAATCTTCCTGTCTCAGCACCCCCAGTGCTGGGATTGTAGGCATGCACAACCACACCTGGTTTTGGTGACCAGCATGGCCCACCTGGGGTTCTGGGGCTGCTCAGGGATCAAACTTGAGTCTTTGCACTTGCCAGGCAGGCACTTAGACTGCTGAGCTATCTTTCCAGCCCTGGTTACATTTTTTTAAAAAGTGTTTCTAAATAGGATTACGTGCATAACGGATAGGCATTAATTTGGGAGGACATAGTTTAATGTAGCATCCTAGTGGATATAAAGTGATACATCATTGTTGTTTTAATTTATATTTCCCTAATGGTTATAATGCTATTAAGCACTTATTCATATACTGTTAACCATTTTATTTATAGTAATCTAAGTTCTTATTCTTTGCCTATCTTTAAAACTAGACTATTTGTTCTTTTATTAGAGAGTTGTGTTTTTTTCATGTATTTTGAATGTTAGACCCATAACAAATTTGTGTTTATTAGTAGCATTAGATCTGTATGTCATATATGTATTAGTGCCTCATATACGCCAGGTAGTATTCTAGGCATTTGAAGATTCAAGTGAACATAAAAAGCTTCTAACTACTTG